>WBMZ01002128.1:0-229397 GCA_013400975.1 Atrichornis clamosus
ATTTTATCCCTTTTTTTCCCCACTTGCTAGCTCTCAGAAATAGGAGCTAAATCATCAGTAAGCAAAGTCTGTGTGTGTTTGATTTGCAAGCCTGAATTTTCACACTGTAGACAACTGAAAATGTTGGAAATATTGGTGTGCAATACAGGCACACCAGGTTTGAAATTTGACCCCATAAGGAAGGGAAAGAGCAAGCCACACAGAATGGGATACATGATATCACTTATATCAAGAAGCATGAAGTAAGATCACTTGGACACAGTTATTAACACTTGTCACATTGTGGGTTCATGAAAGAGGATCTGTTTTCCATTAGACCTATTAATCATTGTAAACTGTTTTAGGCACAGTTACTAAAATAGAAATGCTGATATCCAGCCTTTAAACTGTTATAGAGAGTCATAAGCTTCATACTCAACAAGTATCCTTGCAAGATCACAGACTTCATAGCAGTGAGTTATGGATCTCTGCTGTATGATAGCTATTAAATATACAGTAGGAATTTTCTGCTTGGGGTCTTGGGGTTCTGAATTATGGTCTCAGTCTCTTGGGCCCCTACACAAGTGACTTGGTCTCATATTTTTACTAGAGGTCACAAAACAACATTCTGCAAAGACAGCCAGACTAGATCTGATTAACTGGTCTGTATGGGGCCCCCTATCAAGTTCTGCACCACATCATCATCTTTCTTTTTTGCCTACTTCTGCAATGGTGGTATTGAGTTCCTTTCTTTCCCTACTTATTTAGGAACTTGTTCACATAGTCACAATACAAAATCTATCATTTCATAAGTGAATTCCCTGGCAGAGAAATTAATTTTATGGTATATGTCCACTAAATCCACTTAATTAAATTTAGCAAGATGGAATCCCAGGGTGACTCAAAGTCATCAAAACCCTTGTTTCTACAGCACTGTCCTGCCCTTGCCACTACTGGCAGTAACACATTTCTCAAACGTGTGCTCCCTGACAGCTGGCTCAGTGATCATATGAGTAGGGAGTGATCAGGAAACTAATTTATCTGAGCAGTGATTCTCTTCAGTTTTGTTCTGCAGAGGTTTTTATGTCATGGGTTTTGTTTGATTTTTTTGTTTTGTTTTGTTCATTTGCTTTGGTTTTGTTTTTTAAAACATTGGCATTTTTATGATATATTTTTGTGATCAGATGGTCTAGCTGACAGATAGCCAAGTCAGCTAAGTCAGTCTCTCAAGCTATCAAAAAACCCTGCAAGTAAAGGATGCTGTTTGACATGGAGATTATTTAACGGAAAATTAATCACCTGCTGTGAGTAAGTTTCTCATTGATTAACCTCCATGGAGAAAGTCATGCCTGCAGGACTTAAAGCCAACATTGGCTGTGTTTGAGCTAAGAAATAGTACTTCTTTAAGAAAATGACAGCCCAGATATTGGCAATAACTAAGGTTTTTTAATGAAACTGACAGCTGTTTCAGAGCAGAAATTGAGTTTAGGTGATAGAGGGGCATAGATGGTGCTGGTAGTCACTTGTATACAAATGAAGTTTGTGAAAAAAATTATTGTCTGATAGATATGTGAGTGTCTTGGGTTGAGCATATGACACCATTTTGTTATCTCATATCACTGCTGTATACTAAACATGAATTCTGTGCCTCTGACTCGATTCCAAGAATTTTCAAGGACAAACACAAATACTCCCGTGCTGGGACTCAGGCGGGTTTGGGTTTTTTCTTCTCTCACTCACTGCTAAGCTCTTGGCTCTGCCACAGGCAGGAGGGAAGAGAGAGCTGGGTGTTTTTCTGTTTTTTTCTTTTTTTCGTTTTGGCCAGGTTTTTTTTTAGCTCTCTTTCTCAAGGGAGAGAGACGGAAAGTGAATTTTTATTTTTTTCCTTCTTAGCTAGCTAAGACAAGTTTTTTTCCTTGGGATCTTTTTCTTTTCCCCTGAAACTGCTTTTCAGATGAGCTCAGATCCAGGACAGAAGGTCATATTAGTGCTGGCATGGCCGGGAGGAGGGGCCCTGCCTCAGCCCGTCAACGGGGGTCCACACCAAGGACTCTGTACTTTACACAGGTTTCTCCATCACAAGTAGTTTATCATCTAATATTGTTCATTTCTTTCCTGTGCCTTGTAAATAAACAGGTTTTTTTGTCATTCTACCTCCAAGGAATTGCCTCTGTCCGGAACTGGTAGGGGAGGGGTGGCTAATAGCCTACCTTCCCCTAGGAGGGCATTTTCCTCCTCATATTGTCTCAAACCGGGACAGTGAGGGATCTGCTGGTCAGTGCTAGAAAAAAAGGGTTTCTAGCCTTGAAACAGCATACTGCATTCTTCAAAATGTTAAAAAATAGCAAACATTCTAGGCTATGAATAGCTTTACTCAACGGTTATTCAAAACTAATGGAAAATTTAATCTCTGCTCTTCTCAATTTTCTTTAACCATGATATCCAAGAAGACTTCAGTTTTCCCTGAATGAAGAAATTACATTACATGTAACTTCTTCCTGTTATCAATTTCTTGCCAAGAATTGGGCTGAGAGAGGTAACACACATCCTCAAGGACTATGATAATTGTAGAGTCTCTTGTTCTGAAAAGACCCTGTCAAACAATTACAACAGCAATAGAATATGTTCATAGCTACTGTTCTGCTACCAGGAAGCTGAACATGACCTCTGAGTTTTCCTGCTTCAGCATTACTGTCTGGAAAAATAAACGTATTGAGTTTTCAGTGTTTTGGACCAAATACTTCTGACAGACATTAAGATAGAGGGTCAAGTCAGCAGAGAAAAGATGTCAAACAGTCCTGTATTAATTGTACATTGTTAGATTTGTGGAGTTCAGTATTGATGATGCTGTGACTGCCTGATTACTTACACACTGTGCCAATTGGCAACAGCACACAAAACACTTTCCAGGGTGTAGGAATGTATTTATTGGAGTATTTATAGTCCTGCTGCCTCAGGTTCAAAAACAGGGTTAGGCCACCCACAGCTTTGCAGAAATTAAATAACCTTGCAGTTTGACTGGTATAGAACACCTGGAAAGTAGCCTGATGACAGTCAGAGGGCATTTACAACACAGTCTTATTGCTAGAATACATACAAGAAATAGCGTAATAAGAACTGCAGAGATAATTTACACACACACACATAAACCAAAAGTTAAATGGTTCTTGTTATGAGTGCATTTCATTTAATCTGTCATGAGTGCATGTTATTTCCTAGGGATTCCAAACTTGACTTCAATTGTTTACTTTTCCTAGGAAGAATGGTGATCACACCTCTCACTCAGAATCTCCTGAAATGGACTTGGGTTAACATCTTATTACAGCAAATGAAAACTGAGCCAGAAATCCAGATGTCAGCCTGAATAAGATGGGGGGCCATGAACCTCAGAAGTCATCAAATCTTGTCTGGCATGAACATAGAGAACAAGAACAGGATGAGAAAAAACACCCCAAGGTGAGCCAGTAGTCACAGGCAACATCCTGTAGCACAGTGCTGCACCAGAAAATGATAACATAAATGCATAGAGTGCAGGACCTTTTGGAACTAGAGCATGATAAAGCATCCACGTGAAAACAATTTAGTAACCAGAATATGGGAACCCTGTTTTGGAAGACAGAAAGTTTACTAACATGGGACTTGTTTAGTTTACAAATCTAGGAACTGCCAAAGTTTTGTCTCTCAGCTGAAAACTGCATTCCAAGGTATTTACACTGCCTAAACCTCTATCCCTATTTCAACCAGAACTGGACATCTGTGTACCTTGAAGTGGTAAGAATAAGAATTTGGTGCTTAGGGAAACTGAGCAAGAGGTCAGCTGGACCATCTGCTAGGCAAAACTGAGAAGTCTTGGAGTGAGACTTGATACACTTGTAGTTTCAGAAGGCCAGTGAGGAAGTCTGGAGGGGTCCCAGCCAAGGCAGTACTTTCTGGCACTCAATGAAGCACTTGTGCAGCCACAACCTTTAGCCAAGAATAAAATCCCTCCTCTGTCTCATATGAACATTTAGCCGATATACAGACAGTGCAGCAAATATTCATTTTTTTCCATGTTTGTTTTTTTGACTTACACAAGTGGAACAGTTTCAGGAATAGAGACAGAAGGACCTCAAAGACCCTTCTTCTCAACATGCTTATAGACCAACAGGTAAAGAACTACCATAGGAGGTGGTAGATGGAGAAAAAAATCCTGGCTTCCAAACAGACACATGCAGTTTATGAGTTTGGTTTTCAAATATTAGCCAATTGCTCTAACAAACACAATTCCATCTGCCATTTACAAGAGCTGAAAATGAAGACAAGTACTTGGTGCAAAGTCTCTTACCAGGTCATCCAGAGAAGAATGTCAGTGAGCTCTTGGTGACTTTAGATGCTAAAGAGTGCAAGACTGATGCTGGAACTTACTGATACTGAACCTATCCATTGGCGGAAAAATACTTGTCTATTGAGTTTCACTAGTGGACTGTCAGTCCTGAGCACAAGGTATGGGTTTGAGAAGGTTCTGTTGAAGCTCAGAACTTAGAATGGCAGGTAGACCAATTTACCATTCTTTTATGTAACTACACCCCCATGCATGCCTTCTTTCTCAAGGAGGGGTTTTATATATGCCTGTATAAAACACAGGCATGAAACAGTTCTTCCATTAAGACCTCAAGAAAGCCTGAAAATTACAACTTTCCAAATGATTCTTATTTTTTTAGAATTTATGGCACACACATTGGTTCATGTTGTGACAAATGTGAGAAGAAATGTCCATATTTTTAAAGCAAAAGTAATTAATAGCTGTATAACCACTAAACAACACTTCATTGTTTCGTTTTTCAAAGTCTTCAAAAAATTCTAGTACGACATGACTGAAACCACTTGACTTAATTCTTGTAAATATAGAAGTCCCTAATCATAGTGCTACATATCCTGTGTAAACTACAAAGACAAAGGTCAGGTTTTAGGGTCTCCTGTGAATTTAAGATTTATGATAACCTGCATTTTCAAAAAGCAGTAATGTTGACCCTACATGAAATAGGAAGATTTCTTTGAAGCTATAACTTAAAACTCCTTGAAAACTTTTAGGGGAAAATAAGTTATTTCAGGCTCTAATTGGCTTATAACAGTTGGGGAAAAAAATGATAATATAATTTAGTTTTATATAAAATAGGTTTCCACTGTGGAATATCATAGAGTCATAAAGTAGCTTGGGTTGGAAGGGACTTTTAAAGGTCCAATCCCTTGCAATGAGCAGGGATATCTTCAATTATCTCAGGTTGCTCAGAGCCCTGTCCAACCCGTCATTGAATGTTTCAGGGGTGGAGCATCTACCACTTCTCTGGGCAACTTTTTCATTGTTTCATCATCTTAATCGTAAAAAAATTTCTTCCTAATATGTAGTCTGAATCAACCCTCTTCTAGTTGAAAACCATTATCCCTTGTTCTATTGCGACAGGCCCTACTAAAATGTCTGTTTCCATCTGTCTTATAAGCCGCTTATAAATATTGAAAATATTAAATAAGGTCTTCCCAGAATATATGCTTTGTTTTTATATCTATATTGACCCAATAAAGTATGAAGAGTTATAGAAATCTAGAGAGTCACACTGGTTAAATTTTGCAGGTACATGTACCTGGGACTCAACAATTGGCAAAACCCATTAAATCAATGCAAGCTGTTCTGCAAGGGTGCTACTCTGAAAACAGCAATTGGTCTAGTAAGATTTTGGTTGTGTAATACAACAAGTGACAACTGCTTGTTATGGGAGCACAACAGACTCCTCTGAACAGACTGGTAATGCTCATGCTCTAATCCTCCTACTCATGTTACCAGGATTCACTATGGTTCCACAGAGTTCCACCAATCCTTGACCTGCCTGCCCACATGACAAGCAACTGAACATCCATCCTGCAAAGGCTTATGTCAATTCATAGGAAAGGACTGCCATTATCACAGAATCATAGAATCATTTGGGCTGTCATGTGATGAAAGACGCAGGCAATTCCTGCATTATGATGGGATGTTCTCCCTCATGAATTCAAATATATAATACTTTTCTGTTGTGTTTTGCAATTTTAATGGTATCATCTTTGGATCTTTTGGAGAAAAAAAAATTATTTTCCACTTCTTTATTCAGTGTGTTGCTGCTTTCTAATCAGCCTGAGATTATTTCCTCTCATCCACTTCCTCAGTCATGCATCTGAGTTGTGTTTGCTTGCTTGCTTCTGCAGCTGCAAATATCAAAGAGAAGTCTTTTCCACTGTAAAGCACAGCTCTGGGAAGATGGGGGAGGCACATGCTACTTCTAGTCACTCCTGCATAAATGGTAGCAGTGCAGTACAAGTTCTCAGCATTAAGGTAACTGGATACACTTCTTATATTTTTTCTCAAATCCATCAACTATCTAATTCTCAGGACTACAAAGTAAGAGTGAATATGGATTAAGCTTTAGAGGAGGAAATAATTAATTGCATAAATATAGGATGGGAAACAGCCACTGAAGTAAACTGTAACAAGAAATAGTCAGGATGGAAAAACATGTTGTGATGATCACAACAGTGAAACAACTGGGAGAGATTGCACAAGAACATCTCCATCATCTGAAACTGCAGGACAGGTCTTGCTAGAGAACAAGTTAGGGAAATATCCAGTACGTCACTTTAGGAGTGACCTAGCATTAGCTGCTGAGCTGTTCTGAGGAACAGGATGGACTAGAAGACCTCTTGAGATTCCTTCCAGTCCTGCGATCCTGTAATCCTTCCTTTCTCAGAATTTAGTAATTAATAAAATCATTACTGTTGTCCCTTGACCTTACAGGTGTTCTTCCACATCTGTTTCTTCAAGCATGGTCTGGTCACACACATATATGTAGCAGCTATAAGAGCAATTGTACCTGTAATAACCTGAAGGGAAGATTGACTGTAGCTTGCATGAGTGGATGTCAGCAGACTGGCTGAGACTGCAGCCCACTCTCCTGCACTCCAAAGCTTTTTATTTTGATGCACGGTAATGTGTTTTATAAAAATCCATTACTTTCATGCTCTAAACCAGGGGCTTCACCTCAGTCACCTTCTTGGTGTGTTACAATACTATTAAAAAGAGAGGATTATTCAGAGAATTTAAATATGTATTATCTCCTAACTAAAGGACAGATGGTCTCCCAAAACCAGACCTAAATCAGCCTTGCAGTAAATTTAAGCCAAGCCTGAAACAAGCCTGCTGGCTGCAAAACCTGTAACAGATTGCCTGTATTACCCTTAGCTGTAAGCACTGAGCCTGTTCTCTGCATCCTGGCACACTGAGTTTTTTATGTTTGGCTTTTCATCTTATAGAGAAGAACAGCAAATTTCAGCTGACATCACTATTCAAAAATTGCCTTTTATGTCACTGGAGTGAATTATGTTTAATCTGTTATGGACTACCTGTAACCTCAAATCTCATTTTGGAGTTGTCAGTTGCTCCTTCTCAGAAACTGGTGATGGCACCCTGGTGGCTGTACTTGAAAGGAGATGCTCTAAGGGTTTTGGAGGGTTAAGTGACCATAACTTTCATTTTGTGCTCATAATCCTGTTCAAAATTTATGAATCTCGAAGGAGAGGTTAAACAGTTACGGCAAATGAAGAGTTGCTCAGAGGAATACTCACTTTGAAAATAAAATGTCATATTGGTTTGTTATATTCCATACATGGGAAAGGGTGATCCTTTATCATTTTTGGCCATGATTTTTCTAAAGTTTTAAAGTGTAGCACACTCAAACAATACAATCACACAAAGGATTAGATCGACCATTCTATTTTTACTTGAGACCATTCTAGATCTCTCTCTGAGAATAATCAATTAAAACCAAATTATAACATTTTTAAAGCTTAAAGCCTGCTTTGTACCTTCTGCCCTGTATCTTTCATAATCTACATGTAGTTTGACTGTTCTTCACTTTTATTTTGGCTAGCACATTTTATTTCTTATGCTTTTAAACAGATTGTTTGTGTCATGAGCACAAATATGCAAACTGATTACTGGAAAAGAAACCATGATTTTGCCATGGAAACAAATAGTGTCTTTTTGTTTCATGGGAAAGTTATGTAGAATAATTCACCTTTCAGAACAGACTAAGAAACATGCTGAGCATATTGAAAGAGTCATGTAAGCCTCAGAAACTGTAGTCTAAAGCCTTTAGAGTAGGTGTATTAAATTGTTTTTAAAAACCTACTACAGCAAGATTTGTAAGAAGAATCAGCAACCAAAGTACCAAATATTACAAAGATAAAGCATCAGACTTAAACTCCAGAAAGCAGGTCATAGCAAATGTTCTCTTGATTATTTTTGAGCAGTCTTTGGAATCCAGAGAGGTCCTAGCTAATAGGAAGCTGGAGAACATTGTTCCAATTTTCAGGAAGAAGGAGGACCCCAGAAACTACAGGCCTTTCGTATCACATCAGTGCCTACTAAAGTTATGGAGAATATTATCCTGGGAGGTACTGAAAAACAACTGAAAGACAACGCAGTCCTCGGTCACAGCCAGCATGGCGTCATGAGAGGAAAGTCCTGCTTATCAAATCTGATTTCCTTTTATGACAAGGTAACACACGTAGTTGATCAAGGGAAGCCAGTTGTTATAATCTTTTTGGGTTTCAGTAAAGGTTCCAATACTGTCTCTCATGGTATTCTTCTGGACAAAATGTCCAGCACAGCACTGGATAAAAACATCATGTGATGGGTAAGCAACTGGCTCATGGGTCAGGCTCAAATGGTTACGGTGAATGGGGGGACATTCGACTGGAGACCTATCACCAGTGGGGTTTCACAGGGCTCCATCCTCATCCCTGTGCTCTTCCACATCGTCCTAAATTACTTGGACTAGGACTAGAAGGGATACTAAGCAAGTTTGCAGATGATAAAAAACTGGGAGGAGCTCTTGACTCCCTTGAAGGCTAAGAGGCCCTGCAGAGACTTTGACAAATTAGAGGGCTGGGCAATCACCAACCGTGTGAAGCTCAAAAAGGGGAAGTGCTGGATTCTGCACCTGGGACGGGGCAACCCTGGATGTACAGACAGACTGGGGAATGAGATACTGGAGAGCAATGCTGTGGAAAGGGACCTGTGGTTTCTGTTTGATATCAAATTGAATCTGAGTCAGCAGTGCCCCGGCAGCCAGGAGGGCCAACCCTGTCCTGGGGGGCATCAGGCACAGCATCGCCAGCCGGGCAAGGGCAGGGATTGTCCTGCTCTGCTCTGCACTGGGGTGGCCTCACCTCGAGTGGCAGTTTTGAGTGCCACAATATAAAAAAGACATTAAGCTAATAGAGAGCATCCAAAGGAGGGAAGCAAAGTTGGTGAAGGGCCTTGAGGGGAAGCCGCATGAGGAGCAGCTGAGGTCACTTGGTCTGTTCAGCCTGGAGAAGAGGAGACTGAGGGGAGACCTCACTGCAGTCTGCAACTTCCTCGTGAGGGGAAGAGGAGGGGCAGGCGCGGAGCTCTTCTCTGTGGTGACCAGTGACAGGACCCGAGGGAATGGCCTGAAGTTGTGTCAGGGGAGGTTTAGATTGGATATCAGGAAAATGTTCTTCACCAAGAGGGTGGCTGGGCACCGGAACAGGCTCCCCAGGGAAGTGGTCACAGCATCAAGCCTCATACGATGTGACTCTTGGGGATGGTCCTGTGCAGGGCCGGTAACTGGACTCGATATCTTTGACGGTCCCTTCCAACTCAGCATATTCTGTGATTCCGTGAAATAAGACATAAGTAGCATCTATTTATGTCCAGAACTGCAATCTTAAAATTTTTGTTTATTTGCTTTCTGCTATTGAAAATACAAAAATTCTGTAACTGCTTGTGTTTGTTTTTCCTTTAGTATTTTCCAGTTCTCTGCATTTTTCCTTCTTGGCACATCTAGAAATGCCTCAGCATTAACAGATCTGAACAACTCAGTATGTAGCTAACACAAAAGACTAGTGTTCCTCTAAATGTCTGAGGTCTTGCTGAAGTGAATGCAGTCTGAGATCTATTAATGTTCAAGAGAGAGTTTCTCACAGTGGATTTTTTTTCATCATAAGTACTGGAGGAGACAAAAAACTTCTCCCGTCATCCTTTATATTCTATTTTTTTAAGTTTTTAGAGCAGGTGTGGGAGACCTAGGTCCATAGGTGTCTCTCTCCATTCTTCATATAGCATGGTGTTGAAAGGATTCTACTGCTTATTTGCATGCCCCCTCCAAAGGATGCCTGAAGCATTTCTAGACTGGAAAACAACTCTTGCTGAAACTATTATTTTGCAGAAACCTTCAAAATTTCTTGGCCAATATAATGAAATCTCTAAGGTTCAGTACACATGGGAGAAGAGGACCTGGTCTCTAGTCTGTGTTCCCATGGCAGTTTTTTATTCTGTGAAAGGTCAAAAGTTACCTCTATTGAAAGGACTGCAACTGACTCTCTTCTTTTCCCAGTGAGTTTACTAAAAACATAACACATGATGTTCCTGTTGTCTCTGGATCAGTAAGAGCTGTGTGGACAAGCTCATGGTGGACTAGTGCCAATGGAAAGGGAGTACAACTCTCCTGACCAGCACTGCCCCCTCCTTCACACAACACGGATACAATAAACCCTAGACAGACATATGAGTCTGAGATTGCAGGGAGGAAGAAAACCAGATTGGCTTTCCCCTATATGAACTACTGAACTTGCTTATAGAGGAGAAATCCTCCAACAAACTTTTTAAAATAAAAGAGTGATCCCTGCTTATTTCAAGCTTGTATGACCTGTTTTAAGGAGATGGGGTCATGGTATAGCAGTCAAGACTTTTCTATGACCCTGAGTTAGTCGTCAAGGATATGGAGTAGACTTCAAGTAATAACATTCTTTTTTAGTATTTTCCAGCTGACGACAACTAGGGTGCAATATCTGATACTGGAGCCCTCCCTGGGATGGCCACTTCTCCCATGCACTGCTTCAGCAACACAAGGCTGTGAGTACTGACTGCTACACTGCCAGCCAGTTGCAATGATGTCCTTTGATACTAGTCTTTAAATCTGAGTTAGGAAAGTAGTTCTGTTCGCTGATATTCATATTCTCCTGGAGAAGAACATGACATCAGTGAACATGGGGAAAAAAGCAAACTGAATTTTTTTTTGCTATTCCTTAATTTCCATTCTTAGACTTTTAGAGATTTAAAAACAAATTCCCACACAGAGCTTACAAACAGATCAGAAATTTCAATTAGCAATTGTTTCAGAACTCTGACAGATAAGTAAACCTCTGTGTTATGGTTGCTATAAGCATGTTGGTGTTCTCTGGAGGTGAACACTTGTGGTATTGGGGGCAATCACAGATTACAGCGGTGTTAATCTAAATAAGAAGGAAGATTCTCAAGTGACAATTTATACACGTGTGTCTCTATGAATGCATGTCTGTCATCTAGGATCTACCTCCTGTCTTAATTATGATCACTGGTAGACAAAATTCTGATATTACATAAAGATCAAAATCATGTGGCAAAGTTGTTCTACCTCACATTTTTGAAGTGAGTACAATGCGCTATGTTTGTTCAGAAGTTCAGTACTAATAAGTGTCTGGACCAAAAAGCTATTAAGCAAGGGACACAGGAAAACAGCCCTGTAGTTACCAGCACTCTTCAATGTAATCAAGCCTTCTCAGGGCTGAACATCATAAATGTGCCACCTGGATTTAGGTTTAAAGAGGCAGATGCAGTTTACAACAAGCAGCCTATTCCTAAATGCCTACTGAGATGCCAGAGGCAGAAATTCTTCATCCAGCTCCCAGCATCTTAAAATGGGAACACTAAACATAAGGAGAGCCTGGAAACACACCAAGATGTGACATTCTGGCTCCAGTGAGGCTGTTTAGGAGGTAAGAGCAACCAGCCCTTTTTCCTCATCTTAAATACTTCAATTATTATTGTTTTCAATGGGTCAAAAATCCTTAGGATCATTTCAGCTAAACCTAGACTAGCAAGGAATATTCCATATGAATTTGTGCTGACAGACCCAAGGAGGTGATAATTTTTGGGAAGGAACAGTGTTATTCTACTGATACAGAACTTTTCACTCAGTGTGCTGGGACTAGAAGATTACACCTGATTATAACTGATACGGGGAAAAGCAGCTCCAAGAACTGGGAGAGTGCAAGTGTTGTGCCACAATGGAATGCAGAAAGCCAACCAAGGTAATGAATGCAACAATTGACTAGTTACATTACAGTAATCCCTGAGGGAAAACAAACAAACAAATGAAACCCCTGAAACCATGGAATAAAACAGCAGAGAAATTAAAGGCTAGAAATAGCATTAATGCTGATAAACAGGCTGTGAAGAAAGGCAAATCTTACCAGACACGTCTGATTTATTCTTTAACACAAGTTAACTGTTAATCTATAAAAAGCTGGTTTTCAAACACAGCAGGCCATCCAGTTTGGGGTGGTTATCTGAAGAAACAGATCCTAAAGTAAGTACCACCTCCACCACTTTTTAGAATTCAACTGGTATGGTCTCTAGTCTCTAAGAATTTGTATGCAGACAACTTCTCTAATTGTTTTAATGGCAATTTCTCAACAACAATTTTTCCTCATTTTATCATGTGGTATTTGACCTCAAGTTTTTTATTTTCCTTGGAAACTTAAGTATAACACTGACATGTTAGTCTTTCAGCTACTGTAATGTGTCAGGCATATAAGACTGGATAAAAACTGACATTTTGCTAACCTACTTGTTAAGCAGTGACCAAAGATTTATATTACATTCTTAATGATTCTCTGCCTATCTCTTTGCACTGTTTTTTACCTTTCCTTAGTCTTGTTTTCTTTTGTTACATTCTGCATTTCTCTTATACCTTTGTACTCAGTTTTGTGTATATTTTTTTCCTTTCTTTTCTCTTGCTCTCCCTTCATCTCTGTTTCTGTTCTGTTGTACTTCATTTTTCATTCAGGCAGCTTCCATTACTATAATACAGTCCAAAAAATTTGAAACTGGTTAGAAACTTTATGAATATTTCAGTGTTACACACAAACCTTGAAATATATTACTGGAGAAGAATAAGACAGGTAAAACCAAATGACTTTAAAAGCACTGCTGTAGAAACTGAAATTATAGATCAGCATGAACTCATAATTACCAGTTATAAACAGATAAAATAAGACAGATAGGAAGAGTTCAAACAGAAACTTTTAAAATGTCTTATATAATCACTGAATTTTCTGGTGGCTGCACAAAACTTACACCTCACAGCGACTATGAAAAACAAACCAAATGGCACCGGTGGGACATAAGGGTGAACATACAAACTGTGAATAGTGCAAAGGGCTGATTTTCATGCAATACAAATTACATAACACTGAAATGCTTTTGTTTTGCTTAAAGATCACGTTAGTGTCATTGCTGTCTGCATGACTTTTAAAAGCTCATCCCTCTGAAAAGGGCAAGCCCTAGAGAGCACACTGAACTCACAATTCCACATTTCATTTCATGGGCCAGGTAACAAGCAGTTTTTCTTGGCTCTTCATATTAAGCACAAATGAGTCTTAACAATTTAGGGACTGGTGGAGAGCAAGAGAGAAAGTTTTATCATGAAGGCAGCTCCCAAAGCAAGGAGTGGGGACCTATGTAGAGTCTTGCTGTTGGTTTTTTCTGTATAGCCTCTATCAGTGATCTGGACATGAAGGTAGCCATCTAAACTCCCAGAAGAAGGGGAGTCTGCTCTGGGCCCTGACACTTTACTGGAAATTGAGACACCTTTATAGGCAGCAATTAAGGATGCCCCAATTTATGCAGCTCAGCAATGTCAAAGAAAGCAAAAGACTTCATACTGGGGAGTTAAGGAACAGCATTCATGTAATGACTGAATTTTTATTAACTACAGACTCTACCAGCCGTGAACTGAAACTGAAAATATAGGACTAACAATTCTGACATTTTTGATAGAAACATATTCTATTCAATAAAATAGAATTTGCAAGCCTCTAAGGTGTCTCCTTATAAATGTGAGTTGTTAAGTACTTTAAGAGTGATTCCATTCAGCAGTCACTTACAAGGGAACATTTGTATTGATTCCCACAGGAGGGATTTCAGGAACAGACCACCAGGATGTGCAACCTGTACAGTTTAAAAACATCACTTATGGCAATGACACAGATGTCATATATAACTGTACACTACTAAAAGACTTTGGTAGAGTATATCAGCATGGGAAACCAGTGAAAAACATACCCTCAGTTAGGAAAGCACCCTGACTTTGAGTTTGTGACTCCCATGAATTATCATTTGCACCTAGTAGTTGAAGGAAACCTTATTTATACTGTCAAGATTTAGTTCTTTCATCTGAAATCTCTGGTTAGCCCAATTATCTATAGAATGTGGGTAGTTTCAAAAATCATGTAGATTGCTGGAGTCTGAGAGTAAGCACCCAGAAATGTATTGTGGAAAAAAACCCACCCAGAGTCTTTCAGCAAAAAACAAGATCTGAAAAAACTAAAATGCAAGGAGTTGAGAGATTGCTGCATATGATATCTGACATTACTGTTTCCCAAGAAAATTCCTGGCTGAATTAAGTAGGATCTATTACTTCATAACTAACTGCATCATCATTTTGAATCATTTCTAATTTTTCTTGCTGCCTCTGGGAAGTGTAGCATGCAGAGCAAACAGTGAGCCCCAGAAAAGAAAAAATGGTTAATAATTTTTAGAAAAAGAGAGAACAATGAGGTTAGGGACTGGTTGTAAGCCTTCAGTTGACACAAAATGTGGAGGGGGAGGAGATAAAGAAAAATGGAGAAGAGCCAAGGAGCAAGAGGAAATTGCTTTCTTTCCTGTTTCCCACTAACCTGACTCATTGGAAGTGCCCCCAGACTAAGCTGCATGCTTGTGCAATGTTCCACAAACAAGAAGTCAGTATCTCGTCCTTGACACAAAGATGTTCAAAGCACAGTCAGACACTGTAAACGGAGCTATAACATCTAATCATTGAGATGTCTGCCTTAATTTCAAGGTGGGAAGTGAAAGTAATTATGGCATATGAACAAGGCTGATTTTGTGTGCAAAGGAATGCTAATTTTGCTAATTTGACATAACTGAGGAACCACATTAGGAGCTAGTGAGATAAAACAAGCAGCTAGAGAGACTGCTGAAAAAGATATTTACTTCTGTAGAAGGTTACTCTTTGGTTATGCTGATTCAGAAAAATCACAGGAAGACTTAGGCTGGAAGTGACCTCTAGAGGCCATCCAGTCTGACCCTGTCACCAAGCAGGGTGACCTCCTAAGCTAAATCAGCTTGTCTGGGGCCTTGCCCTGCTTGGTCTTGAAAACCTCTGAGGGCAGAAATCAGGTCTCTGGTCAATCTGTTCCAGTGCTTAACCACATTCATCATTACTTTTCCCCCGCTTCTTTTTCATTTCTATACTACATTTTTTGTCTACACCTACATACACATTCCCATCTTCTCTGTCCTGACAGAGATTTCTGCCATCCATTATCATAAATACAGATATGACAATGCATTTGCTGAAGTGCTGAGGAAATGAAAACTGCAGGAGAGGGCAGCTAGAGGATATCCCCGCTCTCGTGAGACCTCACCTGGAATCCTGTGTCCGGCTCGCAGGCACCCAACATAAGAAGGACACGGAACTGTTGGATTGAGTCCAGAGGATGGCCATGAAGATGATCAGAGAGTTGGAGCACCTCTCCTGTGAGCGCTGGCAGGGAGAGTTGGGGTTGTTCAGCCTGGAAAAGAGAAGGCTCAGGGGAGACCTTCTAGCACCTTCCAGTACCTAAAGCAGACCAACAAGAAAGCTGGAGAGGAACCCTTTACAGGGGCATGCAGTGCTAGAACGAGGGGCAATGGCTGCAAATTGAGAGTAGGTTTAGATTAGTAATTAGGAAGACATTCTTTACTGTGGGAGTGGTGAGGCACAGAGAAGTTGTGGATGCCCCTCCTTGGAAGTGTTCAAGGCCAGTATGGATGGTACTGAGTAAACTGGTCTAGTGTAAGTTGTCCCTGTGAACTTTAAGGTCCCTTCCAACCCAAACCATCCTGTGAATCTATGATTCTGTGATATCTTCTTATCAGCTATTGCTTTTGTAGATCTTAAGATAGAGCTCTTTCTTCTCCTTGCACAAGAATTTTGTAGGCCACATAAAGCTGAATTCTTAAAGTATCACTGAACGTTTTAAGAACAGCTGAGCTGAATTGCAAAAATCACCACATTAGGCCAGGTCTGTAGCAGCCATATTTACAGCAATACATGCATTTTAACATTTAAAGAGTGACAAAATTATGGTTTCTCTACCATTTCAGTATGACAAAAATGCTTTCTTTACAAGAAGAAAGAATTTACTCAATATGAAATCTTTGTCATGAGACAGGGAAATGACTTTCTAATATTATAAGTGGCCTAGTCAAAATTGTTCAGAAAGGCAGAACAAGATATATACTGTTTCCTCACTTTACCTCAAAATTGAAGTTACTATAATCTGAAATACTTGCTGGTTTGTCACTCATCTATAGGTAATGAAGGGACAACTGCATTAATGTAACCCATGTATCAAATAGAATATATGGGCAAACTTTGAAACATAGTTAATTTCTCTGCAGTAGGCAGCACCTTCTTTTTACTAGAGTATGTTTTTCTTCTTCCCTTTCCCCCAAAATCTGCTGTCGCTTTTCCCTATCCAAGTAAACAAGTAGGTTGTTTGACATAGTATTGCAATATTGTTGTGGACTGACAGGCTTGCTTGCCTGCAAAACCACGACAGACCCACACAGAGGCAAGATCCTACACATGCATTTCCTTGGGCAGCAGGAAATGGAAAACAGGTAAGTGTCTTGGCATGCTGACAAACCAGCATAGCTTCAGTCTGGAAGATGTGGGCTGACCACTCAGAGACATGCTCACTCTAAACGGCCAGCCAGCTAAAAATCACAATTCTCAGCTGATGTTGAGCCAAACAGCATAAATTATCTGTCATGATAAGGTGTAACTTACTGAGCTGTACTCTGCACATGGATCCTACATCATGCAGAAATTATTTTGTCAACTGTCTGGTACAGCTGAAATTATAGCACTCTCCTGACTTTCTTCTATTTAGAAACAGAACATTTCTTTTTATAAGACATTATTGGTTTTATTTACTTTCTTTCAGACAAATATATAAGCAAAGTTTATCACAGTTGGAGGTAGACTGATGCAATAAAAATTGTACTGAGGGATTAGCATTAGGGTATCTGTATGTTAATCACTGCAGTGATTGTCAGTCTTGCAGACATATGCAGACTGTATTTTCACGGGAACATTTCTCTGTGGATTTACTACTGTCACTGGCATAATAATACACTACAGTTTCTTATAAACAGCATATGGTCAAGGTGAAAGGTGCACTACTTTTAATGAGCACCTCGTCTTCCTTTATTTACTAGATTGAAAAATCTAGTATCTAGAAGAGGGAATACTTTCAGAAACAAAACTGTTTCCAAACTAGTTTAGCATGCACAAATGTGTTGCTTTGCCATTAGTCCCAGTGCATTGCACCTACCTCTACTTCTAATTTGGCAGTATCTTACATTTGACCAGATCGAAGGGAACTCAGAGGAAGATCCTACAAGGTCATGTGTATTTGCATCTGACTGAGCCAGGTCTACTGAAACTCTCCTGGCTACCACAATTGACTGTGGTTTGGAATCCCTTATTACAACATACTTTGAAGTTACGTCATATGTAAAACCAAGAAGCAGGTGGTGACTTCAGCCAGTGTCTGCTCTAGAATATATGCAAATTAATGCTTCATTTTAGATCAGATGAATGGAGCTGAAAATTCAGAAAGAGATATGTATAAGAAGAGAATAAAAGCAATGGTAAAATAGAGCATAAAATTTTAATTAATCAATAATATTTTGAGTTAGTTGTTTGAAGAATTTTAGAAGGCTTTTTATGTGATTCATAAATGCAGGGCCATGAGAGCACTAATAGGCTTAAATTGCTTTGACCAGCCTCACTTGGGATCTCCACCCACACAACCTCTGCATATTGGTCCCGTAATTTCATTTAAGGTCAGGCTTGGTCCCTTAGACTGAGCTGTGTTGCTTTTGTAGCTGAAAAGAACAATATCAATTGCCTGTGCTTACAGGCTGCAGGTACTTTGTTGTGGAAGACTGCCTGAAATTGAGCTTTTGAATTTTCAGATAGGAACATGTTAGAAACAACCAATAAAAATTGTAAAATTTGGTTAAAATTGTCAGTTTTGGTAAAAACTGAACTAAACCAAAGCAGTAAATTCTGAATCTGTTGATTAATGAAAGCACACAAGACAAAACCAGCTGTGCATGGACTACATAGGTTCTGGTGAACATAGCTCTGCAAGAGAAGCCAGCAAGTATGTAATCATGAAAGTAAGAGGTTCTATTCTCTACCTTCTTTTTTTTTTTCCTTCTTCCTTAAATAACCCCTGGATCTCCTGTGGCTGTTATTTACTTTGCCTATGATACCTGTAGTTGAATGTATCTTATTTCTGTTTCTTGCACTGTCTCTGGATGGGCTTCACACCTATTCACTCATCTTCAGCCCTGCCTCCTTTTCTTTCTTCATCTCTGGCTGCATCTTCTCCTCCTCCTAACTGCAATCCCTGATGAGACAGTGGACCTGATGAACCACCCTGTTTTGGTGAAACCCTGCTACGACCCACCCTGCTCAGGTGTGAGGGGACAGCACCCTTGCTGGGGAGAACAGTGCCCCCACCTGCACTGCCACCACCCTCTGCTATTGCTGGCCCTTCCTGCTGTGGTTGTTTCTTGGTGGTATCTCAGAAAAACAAACCTGCCTGCACCTCTAGAGACAATGAATGTTGGCTAAACTTCCTGTGCTCCTAGAAATCCCTTTCCTTCCAATTCTAGACACAGTACATTCCACAGAAAGTCTGATATATTTTTGAGTATTTGCTTTGTTTTAGCCTTGTTTTGGGGAAGGCATGGGGTAGAACTATAGATTGGGGAAGAAATTAAAGGAGAAAAGAAAAAGTAGAGGTGAAAACCAAGGGGAATGAGAGACCTAGATTTTCAGAACAGAGTGGATCATTCAGAGCTGCCTGTTTGGTGCTCAAGGAAATGAGCTATTTTTTGCTGTGATCTTCCAGGATAGCAGGGACTGGGAAAAAGTCTCAAGAGTCACCAGGAACATTTTGTCAAAGCAGAGAAATGGAACAAAACAAACTGCAAGAGTCTGACAAGAGAAGAATACAAATGCAACAATATGTTGAATATCAAAGTACAGCAGTTTCCCATTATTTGTTGGTGGACCAACAGCAAAAACCTCAGCTTAAACTAGCTGTAAGACTGGAGGAGAAAGAAATGTCTGTGGTTAGTCAGACTGTGGGCCGCCAGCTTGAAGGAGTAACAGAACAAGCAAGTAAAATGTTAAGAAGCATCAGGCAAACTATTTCCAGTTTTCTACTTCAAATGCGCAAGCTCATCTAGAATATTGCTGTCATTCTGGCTACTCACTTCAAATTCATCTATTTTGAGTCATATATATTTAGCAACATAACAGGATCTCCTTTCTATTCTATTTTGTTAGAAACTGGTTCAAACCTAACAAGATACAGGCTCACAGAAAATTAAAGAGGTAGTAGTAAGGGTAGTAAACAAAAGGGAGAAGCTCTTTGTGCCAGAACTTGATTCTGTTGGTGGAAGATCATTTGAACATCAAGTGGCAGTCAGTGAGTTTAGTTCAATAGTAAGAAGACCTTTTTATAATATAAAACAAATGAATGAGCATAAGAAGGCTAAAGGATATTGAAGGAACATCCTAAGGAAACTTATCTCTCAATATATCATGTTGAGGTTTTTTATGTGCACAGTTACTTTTTAATATGCATCAATTATTTTAATTAAGTGGTCTGGGCTTTTTTAGCTCAATATACCTTTACTTTTTCCAATCTAATCCAGTAAATTATTATTTTCCTTGCTATATCAGAGAGAAAGTGATATAATAAAGACAACACACTTTAAAACTGAGAGTATAATATTGGTACGAGTATGAGTCCGCTTCCTAATATAGGATCTGAAACATTCTTTTACGTCCTACTGAATTTCTGAGTCAGTACCCCTCAAAAAGACAAGCCGTGTCCAAACATTTGGTCAACAGAAGGACTTCTACATCTCCTTCACCTTTATTAAAATATATATAAAAAGAAAAAATTTCCAACATATGGAAACTTTTTATCATTCCACTGCAGACTATGGAGAGAAGCACCTGAAACATCTTTAAATATATATGTATTTGAGAAAGATAAAAGAAAACACCTTCTGAAACTTGGAAAATCATTAGGAGAGGACAAGTGACTGAACAACTTTGATCTTCTGTTTAATGTCTCAATAAACAGTCTCTATGATAGGACAGGGTGCATGCTTAACAAGCTTGCAGATGATGCTGAGCCAGCAGGTGCTGGGAAGAGCAAGCAATATTGCATTTCCAAGAAAGAGGGCTCCCGCTCAGAGACCATTACAACCAGCAAAGTGAGCCAACAGGAAACCTGTGAAGCTCAAATTGCTTGAGGAACTGTATAAATAGAAAAGTAATAGAGAGATAAAGAGTATCAGAATATTGCTTTGATTTTGTCCATGAATAGCTAATAAAACGGGATTTTTTTTTTTTTAAGTTGAAGTGACTGCAGAGAAAATATGCTAGAGGCCTGTGCAATCCATCATGTCCAGTAGAGGTTAGGAAGCTGTTCTATCTCTTTCAGTAACAACAGCGAGCAGCAAAGGAAATTAGGTGCAACACTTTCAGGATAAAATTTACAAAAATATAACCACAAAACCCCTACATACATCACAGAGGGTATATTTAAAATTCATAGCTCCTTTCCACAAGAACTGATGAGGGTTTATAGTTCCTGTAGGCTTAGAAGATATTGAAAGATTTTTGGTGTGATGAAAAATGTACACCACCAATGGCTATGAAACACAGATGTTAATTGTGTTAAAAGAACAAAGAGACTATTAGGAGTGTGCTTGTCTGTTCTTCTACTCCAACATAAGCACTTTCCACTGATCATGGGTTGGAGGTGAGATGCTGTGGATGGACCTTTGAACAAACACAGCTGCACTCAGTCCTTGACAGCTCCCCTGTCATTCTCTTCCATTTAAATGTAACCACGGAGATTACAACCTCCTCTACCCTTTTCTGCACACTCATTTTCACTCAAAGGAAGTCTAGGCATGTGTCCTGCACATGCTACAAGAAGTGTCTGACGTGGACAACCAAAGCAGCAGGAGACAGGGGAAAATGCAGGGTGCAAGCAAAAGAGTAATTCAGGTGTAGTCGGTGTGCTCTAACCCTCACGCCATAATCAAACCCAATTTCAGGAGAACATTGGATATTTGCTTAAAAGTATTGTGACTCATTGATGTGAAATGGGAATAGTAATAACAGCATCTATTTTTCGCTTGATCTTTCCATTTCAATTGTATTTTTGCAATAGCTGACAGAAAGGGAACACATCGTGATTTGAAGTTTCTAGTGCTAGTACTAGTGTTATTACTATTATTATTAGATTGTAACTTTTAGCAGTGAGGACTTGTAAACTAGAGGACCTAGTAGAAACAGCAGAGAAGAAGGCTGTAATTCAGACCAGACAGTTATTTCACTATTTCAATTATTTCCTTGCTACCATCCCAGGTATAACAAATCTATTTTTCAATGTCTCTTTTCTTTCAATTGCTCCTATCTAAACCTGATCCCCCTTAGGAAACTGAGGGGGGGGGGGCGGGGAAAGGCAGGTTTAATGTCTGTAACAATGTTTTTTACAAAAACATAAAAATAGTTTTATTAAATAACATTTTGGTATCCTTTTATAATTTATTTATCCTATTGTTGCATTAATAACGGGTTTGTTTGTCAAAGTGTTTGCTGTCCTCCCTTAAGCAAATAATACAGTTCAGAAAATCAAGTTATTGCATTTCTCTTGTGGCACATACACAATGTTTAACATTAAGAATAAATGAGATCTTTATCTGGACAGTTAGTTTTTTGCTTTATTGCATAATTAAAAATAAATACTAATTTTTAAACTAAAATTCACAAAGCCATTAGCAAAGGAAACTATTTTAATAAATGTGGAAAGAAAATAATGCATTATAAAATTAAATGCTTGGCTTGAAAATGCAGAAGGGGTAGTAGACAGTTGTTTATTTCTCCTTTTGTTTAATGAAAACTGGCTTGTGTAAAGAAAATTGTGAAACCCTTGAGTTTTTTTAGGATTGGTATATCTACATTTTAATTTATTTTTAATTACAATGCCAATGATTAAAGAAAGCGGTGTTCTGGTTTGTGGAATAGTAATGTGTTCATGTAACAAATATTTCAGATCAGAGAGGAAGATTCTGTAGCTACATCATATGATATCTTAAAAAGATCACAATAAGATCACAATTCACGGTGAAAATCAAAAAGCCCTGCTTGCCTCCTGTGGAAGTAGAAACATTCCAGGAAGAATTTACATGGAATTTTGCAAGACATAAATACCAAGTTAAAGAAAAAGGATTCCTTTAGTTACATGAAGTTCTGTTTCCCTTCTTTTCTTGTTACGAGGTAAGAACACAGATGCAGATGTGAGGTCTACAGAGGAAGATCACTCTGAAGCCCATTGGAGGTCTGATCCATGTCCTTTGGAAGATCAGGCATTTTGTGTCTATTTGCCAACATTGACTACATAACAGAAGTTCTTACTGTGCTGAACAGGAGTTTTCTCGATTTGTTGAATGGAAACATGAGTTTACTGCTACTCCTGTGGGTATGTTTATGTCTGTTTCTTTATCTGGAATCCTAATCCTTGATTTATACAGAAAGAGGAAGAGATAGAACAGAGGTTAGGAGAAGAGAATTTCCTTGTGATTGAGAGATATAATAAATTGTAATAATAATTTTCAATTCTTCATACCATTTCTAATTCACTTGGTTTATGTCCATTTTTTTCATTCAGTGATTACACTTTTTCCTAATCAAATTTGTTATCATTATGAAAGCTAAGTCTATCACTACAAGTAAGTTCTTTTATCATTGAGATACAGCTTTTTCTTGTTTGTATTGTTTGCCACGTACATTCATGGAAATTAAATTCTTTGTTTGATGTAAAGATTTACCAAACTACAGGGAAACTATGATCCTGGAAAAGACATTTAGCACTTTCCAAATAGTGCAAATCCTACCCATTTCTGCTAAACTTGAAGGCTTTGAATTCCATTTTTTCCCATTTCAAATTAAAAATACATAACTGTAGAGATGGGAACCTAAAAAATTACTGACAGTAACTCCTCAAATCTAAGTCATAGAACTGTGCATTAGTTTCAACATTTAACAGAAAAGCAAAAAAACCAGTTTCTCATCAGAGCATAGAGCACCATCATTAGCTCTCCGCAACACATGAGGCTTTCATCTTTTAATGCCTTTAAACATTATGACCAGTCCTGCAGCATATAACCACTCCATTATCATAAAAAGTGTGGCATATTTAGAGATATGTTAGCCATAGAATCACAGAATCAATTTGGTTGGAAAAGACCTCTGAGGTCATCGAGTCCAACCTATGAGTGAACACCTCCATGTGAACTAGACCATGGCACTGAGTGCCACGTCCAGTCTTTTCTTAAACACCTCCAGGGACGGTGACTCCACCACCTCCCTGGACAGCCCTTTCCAATGTCTAGTCACCCTTTCTGTGAAGAAGTTATTCCTAATGTCCAACCTAAACCTCCCTGGGTGCAGATTAAGACTGTGTCATCTCATCGTGACACTGGTTGCCTGGGAGAAGAGGATGACCCCCACCTGATTACAACATCCTTTCCATCTGCAGTCTGGCCTCCCAAGAGAAGACATAAGGAGTAGGTGTGCAAACCCTCCATTTTTGTCCATTTGCAAGTATCTGCAGAACTCTCAAATATGAGATTTTTATGTGAGCAAGAGTGACAAAGTTCTAAGTCACTACAGAATTACTCTAATGGCAAAAGGACTCATGAAAAATATAGGTAACTGTTCTGTATTTCATAAGAAAATAAGTTTCAAAAAAACACTTCAGCATCTATTGTTAAGACTCCTCTAGTCACTTTGATGCGCTAACTAAATCTAGGACATCAGAGCTACCCAGATCTGCCCTTTATTACTAGGAGATCAGGACAATTGTTAATATTTCATATTTGAGGGGGATCTTTCAAATTGTTTTTATCTACCTAACTAGAATGTGTTTTGATTCCCCTTCAGGGAAGCAGCAATTTCCTTCTAATTTGTGCAAGGCACTGGCCAGCTTCATAAAATGACTGCCCAACACAAGTCAACAGGGATTTAGATAGTGGAGTGAATTTAAGTAGCCTCAAAAGAAGCCAAGGGGGTTACTCAAGATTTAAGAACAGAGTTGAATTTTCCCCTGAATTAGAATTTTTTTTGCCGTATTGCTTCTGATTTTTCAACAGGTGATCTCCATAGGCAATCAAACTTTTCAAAATCCAGTTCTTGGATTGGGAGCTTCCTACTGAACAAAATACTTAATTTCTTCAATATCTTTTTTAAAAAAACTGATTATCAAAAGAGTATTTTCATAATTTTAGCCAGCCTCGTTATTCTACTTGCATAGAAGTTAAAGGCCAGTCCCTGCTGGCTCCATGATAGCTCATAAACCTACTCAGGCAAGAAGTGTGCCCTACATGCCCAATTTCTATTGCATTCTTTTAAAGTTTAACTGCATGGCAAGTTGCAGAGAGGAGCCAACTCAGCCCTTTCCCTTTTGGCATCTGTACACCTTCCCCTACCCTGAATCAGGATTCTGTGGTCTCTAAGAATTCAGCAACAGTCTGACTTAACATGTAAATTAATCCTGCTTTTAGTAGAGGCTGGACAAGTTGACCTTCCAAGGTCCCTTCCAGCCCATATTATTCTAAGATAATATTCCTCCTGCCCTTCCCACCAGACCATATCCCCAGCTAAGAGCTCAGCCCCACACTGCCACACCTACTCTCCTACTGCCTATTCCCTACTACTGAAAACCAGCACCTTATCTCTGTTCCTCTACCCGTGCCAGCCAAGCCTTCCAGTCTTTCCCATGTCTAGCATGTACACCATCTCAACAACTACATTCTCCCACTCTTGCACTATTTCTGTCCCATGCCTAAACACTGAACTACGGAGAGAGGAGCTCCTAATACCTGGCCAGGCTCACAAAGGGACTGTGAAACACAACAGAATAGATTCAATGGCTAAAAATCAAAACCACCAAGTCCTTGACAATCACCTGGTTATGGTAACCTGAATGACTCATGTACCTGCACAGAAAGACTTGCTCCTGGGATCAGACACCCTACATAAGCAGCCAGGACTTCCTGGTATTAGACACTCATAGTAGCCACAGCCTGGGAAAAATTTAGAAAGACAGTGAGAAACATATAGTATTTTTAGGGTAGTAAAATCTCACCTTAGAAATCACTCTATTTTTCTTGGCCTATCTTTCTTTTTTATATAATCCAGTATTATTTTGGTTTAGCATTTTAAATTTTCCTGTGGCTTTATTTTTAGGACATTATCATGGTCCCTGCAAGTTCCATAAAATCCTTACTGAAGCATGACTGATGTTTTTCCTCATTGATGGTTACCAGGCTTTACATGTGGGAAGAACTCCTGCCTGATGCTCACAGAGTCATACATATCATTCACATGATCCTCAGAAATGTCTGGCCTTATCAAACTTCAGCCACACAGTCCCCTGTGGGAAGTTGCCTTAGAAATTGTGCAGAAATTGGGACAATAATCTCCTCTGAACAGATTTTCCATCACTTATATATCTGTGATACAAGGTCAGATATGGCTTTTAATCTTCAAGCAGTTTGACTTAACTCATGGGATTCCACAACAGTGAGCCTTTTCTCTCCTCTGCATCACTTTAACTTTTGAAGCACAAAATGCTTTTGAAGTTAGGATGCTTTTAGTTCTGCCTTTGCTTATCAAGGGACATCATTAGTGTCAGTCTTCTAAATTATCAACAGGCAAAGGGAAGCTCCACATGACTGTATGGTATTTTTTGGCACACTGCACTGTACGTTTGTTATATAACTGAGATACTCCCTAGCTTGAATGAATATGGTTACAGAATCCTTACTTTGACACAGCCACATCCAAAATGGAACTTAACAACTTGTTTGTTGTACTAAAATTCTCAGCACAAAAAAAGTGGGGGAGCACGTTGTTTCCTCTGTGCTTTCACAGGAGTTTTTTGTTCTAACACAAAAAGTGAGCAGCAGAAGCAGAGAGTAGCCAAGACTCTGAAGGAGCAGGTCCAAATCCACATTCCTTTTTCAGTCTCATCCTGCCTTGTGGACCCTCAGAAGTATGAAGAGAGACTGTTCAGCTGTGTACCTTGAAATGGAATCTAATTTTGGGCAACTGCACTCAGCCACCAGGTAGCCTTAGGTGTGGTAGTGACTGACCTGAGCAATTCTTCACATGAAGAGTAGAAACACTCATGTTTTTATTTAAACATCCATGTTTCTTAGGTTACTGCTTACTTTCAAGTAACTGCCAAAACTGTGTCACAGGCAGGACTTCATCTAGTTCCTGACCCCCACCAAAGCAAAATCTTCTAAGAGTCAGTAGGTGTCACAGGTTGACCCTGACCAGATGCCAGGCACCCATGAGAGGTAGGGACCAGGAGAGATCACAGGCAAAACAGGCTCAAGCTTAAAGATATGAAAGAGAATTTATTACACTAGGAGAAACAGAACAGGATAATGAGAANGAGAAACAGAATAATGAGAAGTAAAACGAGCCCTGAGAAAACACCTTCCCCCTGCCACTCCCTCCTCCCAGCTCTACCTCCTACCCCAATGGCGCAGGGAGACAAGGAATGGGGGTTCTGGTCAGTCCATCACCCACTGTTTCCCACTGCTCAGGAAGAGGAGCCATTTTCCCCTGCTGCACTGTGGGGTCCCTCCCATGGGAGACAGTTCTCCATGAACGTTTCTGACATGAGTCCTTCTCACGAGCAGCAGCTCCCTGTGAACTGCTGCGACGTGAGTCCATCCCACGGGCAGCAGCCCCCCTCACACTGCTGCGGTGTGGGTCACTCCTCCACGGGGTGCTCTCCTCGAAGGACAGGCTGCTCCAGCCTGGCAGCAGGGCCCTTCTCTCCATGGGTCTCCCACAGGATCACAGCTTCCTCCCAAGTATCCACCTGCTCTGGCGTGGGCTCCTCCATGGGCTGCAGGTGGATCTCTGCACCCCCGTGGGCCTCCATGGGCTGCAGGGGCACAGCTGCTTCACCACGGCCTTCACCACGGGCCGCAGAGGAATCTCGGCTCCGGTACCTGGAGCACCTCCTACCCCTCCTTCCGCACTGTGCTTAGTGCTTCCATACTTGTTTTCTCTCACATATTCTCATCCCACTCTGCTCTGGAAATTAAAACCACGCCACCAGGATTGTTTTGATTTTCTTCTTAAATCTGTTATCACAGAGGCGTTACCACTACTTCTAATTGGCCCAGCCTTGACCTACGGCATGTTCATCTTTTTAGCCAGTCAAAGATTTGCTGTGGACATGGTGGAAGCTTCTAGCAGCTTCTCACAGAAGCCACTCCTGTAGCCCCCCACAGTACCAAAAACCAGGCTGTGCAAACCCAATACAATAGGTTATTGAAATCACAAGTGATTCAATCACAAATTCATGTATGATAGAAAATCTTAAAAAGACTTGCACCTGAGCTGTTTAATGTAGGAACTCAAATGTATTTTATTACAGAATGGATGAGTCTCTTGTATTTTGCTTTGCAACATTGGGTAAACATGAAGAAATGTTACCACTAATAACTGAAAATGTAATGTTCTCTATCCCCTCCAAAATTCCTTTTCATCAAAAACAGACCAGGCCCATGGAGAGCACCTGGAGCCTTAAGTCCACTGGTGGTGCCTGAACTCTCACATTGAGCCTGAACACCCCCATCCAGCTCCAGGTTTCTCACACCATGCTATGCCATGTTGCTACATCCCTTCCCCAATTCCCTATCTCGGCTCCCTATGCCCTGATTCAGCCCACTGATACCCCACTGCACTTAAATAAGTCTGTATCAAGTTCCTTGAACCCAGACCTTTAGGAGGGTGCACCTTGCTGGTACTGATGTCTGGCCATGGTTACTGCCACCAGACCTGAGCTGCAGATTGACATCTTGGCATGACCTTGATCCTGCCTCACACTCTTGCCTGAGGGTCTGCGCTCTTGGCTGAATACGGCAGCTGTACTTTCCTTAATCACTTTGTTGGGTGCTGTAGGACTGGGTGTTGGCTGGAGTGGCCTTTGCTTTGCTGACCTGATTTTCATGTCCCTGAGGGTACAGCTGACCTTTGCTACTCCTGGACTGGTGGGAGGGTTTGTTTGCGGAAGGTGTAAGTCTCACTTGCATCGCCCTGATAGAATGTACTCTGAATGTATAGTTCTTGGTTTTCACCTGGTTTCAGGCTGCTTTCTTGGCCCATGTCTGCCATCTTCATCTTGATCCTTTCCTCTAAACTACTTGAAACTGCTTTCCAATGTGGTATCTTTGCAAATATTACATTCATTCAGTCAAAATGTTTATGAATACACTGACTAGATTCCTATCTAAGTAAAAACTTCTGTAATACCTTGCACCGTACATCTCTTCCAATCTTATGTTAAACCACAAATATAACTTTCCAATAAGCTGTATCTATCCTTCAATTCTCCACATTTATGTTGTATTTTTTCCTTAACTTCATTTTAATAACATCATGAAAGATTTTTAATAAAATTGTAAAATGGTTTCATATAGGAGAAGAGTTAATTCTGAAATAATTCATTATTGAAAAGGCCATGTTGTTATTTTTCACTGTGTTAATTCTTAGTTTATAAACTGTTATCAGTTTCAATAGCTTTTTGGGAAGCAGACTCAGATTGTCTGAATTATCTGGTGACAGCTCATGGTGTACACCACCTGAAGAAAAAAACCAACCAACCATAAAAACCCCCTTCACTATACCTAATCTCCCAGAACCTCCTTCATCCATTCAACAGCTCTCAGAGGTAACTGGACTGCTTCCCTTGGACCAGATCCTCAAAGTATCAGAAGCTGAATTTCATTTGTTTATGACTATTGCAAACCATCAAGTACTTTTGCTTTCCAACCTGTTGTCTTCCTATTGCTGTCTGAGCCATTGTTAGTTATATAAATCCAAGTTAATATTTTTTTCTAGACTAACACAGAAAAGATTTTTAACACATTGGCCTTCTTAACATTACTTCTCATTAGCTTTTCACTTTACTGTTTTCTATAGCTCTGCCTTAATTTTTCTAACTCTGTTAATAACCTCTTGTACCTATTCTTTCTTCTCATCTTTAGAAATCTGATTCATTTTATGCATTTATATTTTGTTTTCTGGGGCTCTAAACTTCACATCTGACAGTGATGGCTGATAGCCAACAGCAAGCCAAGGGTGCAAGAAATTGAACTGAAATGGCATTGGTCTTGTGAAATATCTTTTGCAACTTCTCCATTCCTCAGGCATTCAAGCATCTCACAGAAGACTACAGTTTCAGTGCAAGCCCAAGGCTTTTCTAAAAGCAACTTTTTTGACACTTTGGAAATAAAAGTAAGTAATAATTAGACATGAGTTTAAAAGAAAAGTTTTTCTTTTTAAAAGAACTCTGAATTTTAGAAAAACATCATAAAATGCAGAAATGCAGGATATTTTATTTCTTGTCTTTATAAACCTCCCTTTTAACTGTTTAAGTTTAAACTGAAAGTTCAAACTACTTGTGTGCCATTCAGTTTTAAAGATTTGCTTATCCTCTGCTCAGATTTCATTTATTTCATGACCTTTCTGGTTCTGAATCGTAAAAATCCTTTGTTTTACGCAGAAAAAAAAATACAATCAATGATTAATTGCTTATTCATAGGGTGTTACATACTTCAGTGTTATTAATTGTGGGGGTTTTTCTTTTTTTTCTGTTTGTTTGTTTGTTGGTTTAGAACTGAGTCCTACCACACAGCCTAGTCATCTACAAGTAAAGCTCAGAATATCTGGTATTAAAGGTACAAATTCTTTAAAACTATCTTTAAAAGCCTCATCCTTTGCTCTGTCCCTGAGTCATATTCTTTGGCTATTCTCATGCTCTGCATGAGAGATGTTTATACTTTGTTCTGCCTAGATAAACTCTCTATAACAAAGCCTCAACATTAAGCTGTAGTTAATATTTGCTAAAATACTTATCACAGATTAAGGTGTGGCTACACAATGCTGATTAAACAGCCCTTCAAAATGTACCCAAAGTTTTTCAGAAGCCTAAATCCAATATATACCTGATGATTCCCATTAGCACTTCCAACTTCAGTAAGGGATTTTTTTCCTGCATCACTCTTTCCCCTGTTGTTATAAATAAGATGTAATACTTATGCATACAGATATTTTAACCCTCATGGCAAATGATAATACCTCTAGCAATGCTATATTTTCTTATGTTATACCCGTTTCTCCATTGTGGCCTTGAATATCAAGTACAGCATTTATTGTCATAACTGAAATTTAGGATCCAAGTGCCAAAGTAGAGTTAAATGATGATTCTTCCTCACAAACAGACATACAGTGCCTACAACTGGTACTAAACCTGAAATCTATAATGATTGATCTGCAGTAGGAACATTCTGCTCTTGGCTTCAATTTTTATGACTGAAGCTATCGAAAAAAGTCTTTTAGCAAAACTAACACTGGAAGCAAGTCAGAGGCTCAGACCAGATAAAGAAAGAGAAACAACAAAAGGTCTTTTTCTGGAACAGGGACTCATTGTGTAAGGAGTTATGAAATTGAATAGAAGATAACTAATAGCTGAATGATGATTATGACCTCAGTTACACAGTCATAGTATGGGAAGGCAGGTTCACTCCTCTTTCAAATAATCATTTTTAGTATATTAATTATGCAAAAGGTTGCATGCGAATGGAATTTCAGCTTCTAAAATGTCAAATAGCAAGAAATCATTTGGGGAACTAAATAATGGCTTCTTTGCAAATGTCAAATTACTAAAAACAACACAACATTTTTCAGAAACCTTCTACTAACCAAATCACTTAAACAGATAAAGATACTTGTTCAGGAAAAAAAGGGTCTCTCAACTGCTAGTGACAAATAGATAATTGCTAGCAAAATATTCCACTTTTCCCACACTAAAGGCGCTTGACCATTTGTGCTGAAGGCAGTGTATATTCATTCAGAGAAAAAACATTTGGAAGAAGTAGTGATGTGAGAAGAAAATATACTTTTCACTTCACAGTCTACTGTAACACTGTTCTGATGGGAAAAGAAGAAAAGTTGTCACCAAAGTGTTATTTTTTCGTAAAATGGAATGAGCTCAGTAGAGTGTATCAAAGAGTCAGGTCTGGTTTTTTTTTATTCCATATTGACTCAGAACAGGTATTGCATATATTTAGAGAATTTAATTCAATAAACTAAATAGTCTCATGCAAGTGTTCATCTTCACTGCCTATATGTTGTTCTATTTACTGAGTTCTTAAATTTCTCTAGAAATTTAATCTTTCATGTCACACAACACATCTGTATTGGCAGTGGGAATTATCCAGATTATGGTAGGAGTGTGACGGGCCACAAAGGAGAGCAAAACAAAATAATCCAACATTTATTACATTGCTCTTTGTTCTTAAAAAGTGAAAGGCAAAAGAAAGTGTTGAAAAGTTTCTGTCTAGAAGTTTTCATGGATTTTTGCACATGCATGTCAGCCCAATAGGAAGAGGGGTATTTTGCCATGTTTATATATGTGTTTTGAATCGAATAGATAGGGTTAAGAATTTCAGAATCTACACCAAACATATAAAGAAAAGCATTATTTATCTCATCTGTTACATCAACCCATTCATTTATTTTAAAGAAACACAAAAAAGAAACCTGTTGAACAGAAACTGAGGAAAGATATCACTCTGGCAATCAACAGCAGTGCATTTGATTAATACTTCTTATTTTCCTGTGTAAGTTTATCTACCAAATTTCAGATTTAAACTATAACTTGTTTTCCAAAGCAATTATATTTGGGAATTATAATATAACTCAATATCAGAATTACTGACTCAGGTGTCACAGTTATGGATATATAGAGGTACTTGTCTAATCTTTTCTTATTTAATTGGATGGAGGAACTGGTGATTCTGGGAATAAGGATGTCCACACTAGGGCCAAGCTCAGAGACACAGGGTTTCAGATACGTTATTTACTGGTCAGTATCACTGTCATTTGTAGGCATCCACACAGCTACTCTCAGAGAGTTGCCCTATACTTCCCTTCTGATGATTATCCCCTTATACTCCTTTTTCTCTGAATTAGATGGATTTTCTCACAGCTGTTGCAGCAATTTTTCTCCGTCCAAACTCCATCTGAATCAACAACCTGTTCCTAATTATTTTTTTTCATATTCATTCCAGTTTTGATACACCATTGCAACAGATAACAATAGAACATGGAGGAAGATACTAGTGTTACTACTGGAAGTGGAAGGTTATAAAAGGAAGATTTGGTAGTGGATAGCAGAAGAAGATAGATTAGGTAAAAACAAGAAAGGATTTTGAAACAGAAGATGAGTGGATAGGTGAGAAAGGAGCAATGAATTTGAAAATAATTGAAGGCTGGAATTCCTTAGTAGCTATGAATGCACATGATATTTGGCCTTTTATATTGTCTGAAATTGATGTCATTAATGTTTCATGAGTTTTTAATAGTTAAATAATATTCATACTCTCGAGTAGTTCAGGTCAGTGTGATTAACATATTGATTTGAATCTCTTTCCCTCTTTAGAAGATGGGAGTTGCCTGATGAAGCATGTGGAGAGGATCTTCCAATTTTAGATTGCTCTGAAAGGCGACTAGTTTGGGTCTATGAAAACTACACTGTGAACAGGACCAATGCAAGGTAAGCGATGACTACTGGGTAGTTTTCTTAGAAAACTCTCTCCTGTACTAAGCCAAAGTAGTAATGTATCTATAGGCTTCATCAGTTCAAACCACTGCAGCCTGGTCAGATCTTTCAACCAGGCAACTTTTCTGAAGGCAAAAGCCCTTGAACATGTTTCAAAAGTTACTAAATTCAGCAAGAAGATAACAAATGTCTGCCTGTGGGCTTCTGAGCTGAACATGTATCTCCTCACTGTTGTGAGCAAGGCTATAAAGGAGAATGTATTTTCAGGTGGTAGACTGTAGTGTTGGGAATAGGGATAGAGAAAAGATTAGGAAACACTATAATTTTGTATGGATAATGAGAACTTTGCCCTGAAGAAGTCGATAATCTAACATTAAAACTTGAAAATTTCCTTTCATGCTGTTGCAAACTCTATGTGCATGTTTATTCTCCACTTAAGTAACCTATCTTTGTCTTCTGCTTTTGCTGAGTCTCATTATTAATCAGAGAAGACATACATGGAGATTTCCTTATTTCTTTATCCTTCTGTTTAACTTTTATATTGTATGGTTTTCAGCACAGTCCTATCTTCAGAGCACCTCTTTCAATTTCAGCTTTCTGAACACCTCCCAGAAAACCTCATCTACCATATGAGGTGGGGCATCAAGTACATAGTCTTCATAATACCTATGAAATTCTAGTTATTCCATGAATGATGTATGGGAATTTCCTGTCTGCTCAAAAGTGGAAGTGAGTGAAAGTAACTGGAGCAAGAGTCACTGGATGGTTTTAGGGAGTAAAGTATAGGTGAGCCTAGCACACTCTTCCTGTCCCAAGGAATACACAACCTCAGTAGTCAAGACAAAAATAAGGATCAGGTTAAAATCAAAATATGAGATAATATGCAGAGATAGCAAGTGTAGATATTATTTTCATATTATTATCAATGTGTTATATATAGCATATTATGACCCTCTACACAGAACACATGTCCACTGAGCATACATCCTCAGCAGAAAGCACTTAAAACCCAGCGTAACTGATAGAAAAATGATTCTCTCATTATTTTGAATGACCTATGAAGACACACTGAATCTTAAACACCTTAAAATGTTCCATGCTGAAAGACAGGCAAAATGGAGGCCAGCATAGCTGCATGCTTTGTATTATACCGGATTGAACTGGGAGCTCTTCACAATCAAGAAAACCTCCCTTCCAGTGAACAAGAAATGATTAGGGAAATTTCTTGTGGATTTTTTTTGAACATAACTCTGAGCAGGTCAGCTAAAATTAAAGAAATGTGCTCACACAACTTCTGTAGAACGTAGAAATGCTGAACATGAAGAATAGTTTTGTAGAAAAGCCTATGAGTGAGTAAATTCAAAGGCCTGTGCAACAAGCTCGACACTAAGCTTGAATTTATTCCAGGTGTTGTGCTATATGAAGGCGCTCATTTCACAACAATTGAGAGAAGCCATTTATGAGATAGACATGAGCTGTTTGGAACAAGGGCTAGAAAAGGCATTACTCTGTCAAGAAGATTGAAAGAACATAATAGATGTAGTCTTTGTCTGCTTATACTTTAGCCTTCATATTACTCATCCTGCTCCTGCTCTTCACTCCACCATATCTTACGTTCTTGTAGTTTTGTTTCCACTCGGAGCACCTTCTTGCATCAGTTCCTTGTTGATCAGACTCTTCCATCCTGGCATCTCCTTATCACTGCACACTGGCCAACTCTTTTCCCCAGGTTATTTTGGTGGGTTTGGGTTTGGGTTTCTTTTCCTGTGCTACTTTTCTCATTCTTTTTCTCCAATCCACATCCATTTCTTTCTAATTCTCTCCATATTTTCTGCCTTGCTTCTTGCTCATACAAGAAATTGTGCTCCCCTTAATTAAGCTCAAGAAATTCTGCAGCAAGAAGACATGAGTGGTAGGGAGGATGAAGTCCCCCTTTCACACTCTCTCTTGGAATTAAAGAATTAATCTCCCAGGAATTAAGTGCAATTGCAGATAAAGGGTGCATGATACCAATTTAAATTTTCCTAGAATTTTGTTGATGTTTTTGGTTATATGCTTTTTACTCATTGTACAGCTTGGGAACTTGAATCATAATGCTAAAGTATAGAGGAATCAAAGATATTGATCCTGACAAGAAGATATATGTTTTTTCAATATCTAAGCAGCAATAAAGAACAAGGTGCAAATATTGATTTGGTATATTGCTATCATTCTTTACTTAAAAGTGTTTGCAGAGACAGTGATGTCAGTGGTCAATGGTGTTACAGTGGTTATTGCTGTAGCATGGACTCTATCTGATCTGACACTGAGACAGCCATTAACACGCCTCAAAATAAAATCATTAGATGTATATCCAGAGCTAAGTTAAGACAATGATGTTTATCAGCAAGCTTGAGGAATAAGTGTGGTAGAAGAACAGTTGAGTAGACTTTTCCTTCTGATGCAATAAACTGCTACTGCATTTTGCCACAGAATGATATCTTGGAGCACAGCTATGTAGGGAAAAATAAACCACGCACCATGTGTCAGGATCCAACCCAGTAGGTCTTCACCTCCTCCAATTTAGGTTTTACTTCTGTTTTGTTCTCTTTTTTCACACTGAAATGGGAAGTATGCTTATACTAGGTAATTAAGAACCCAATACTTGGATTCTTAATCCTCCAGCAGGAGGGGAAAATGTGGTTGTTGTTCAGAAATATAACAGAGATAAGAGCTATTTTTTTATGTCTGGGACATGGATGACCAGGTTAGGCTTTTACTCTGCAATTTTCTTTGCCACATGGCACATTTTACACAGTTACTCTTGAGAAACCCTCATTTTCCCAGTGGTAAAATCTGTAATCATTGGAAATACATAAAATAGGCTGCGCAAATGAGCAGAGATTTTTGCTCCATAGCCCAAATAGCTTCATTCCAGCACATCATAGACAAATATTATAACACTCAAAAAACACAGAAACTCCATGTTCACTTTAAAATTTCAGATCATGGACTAAGGAACAAAAGGTGAATGTGCAAATAGATTTAAAACAATGGATATGAGAAGTTGGCATATTCACAAATACTCTGTTGGAAGAAAACATAAACAGCCAACACAAGTTGTAACTTTATAGGCCTCCTCATAACTAACTGTTCCCAGGTGTTTTTACATCACTGCAGTTAATTAACCACCCTTGCATAGTATATAATGGTTAACAAAGACCTCTTTGAGATGCTTGGTAATAGCTCCCAGTATGTAAAATAGGGATCATTGTTCAGTGTTTCTAAACTTCTGGTTTTCTAGACAAGTGCACCAAAACAAAACAAGAGCAAAAAAAAGGTTGTCAGAAAGGCCTAGAAAGTGTCAGAAAGCTTCCATCAGCCTAATGGAGCCCATAAATGATGGCAAAACACAAGATAATGGTGTGCTTGCAAGCCTTCATCTTTAATGATGCTGAAATTTGAGACCATTTTACTTGTATTTTTGGAAAAGTGGTATAAGAATCCTCAGAGGCAGTACTGTCAATACTGTTCTCCTTTAAACTAAAGGGTTTTGTTCTTTCAAAGTTGTTACACGGTGTTGTTAGGCTGAAAGCAAGGCATTTTCAACGCAATTCATACAGGAACAAAGCAAACAGTGAAATGGGGAGGACTTTCACTGCAGAGGGGTGACAAACACAGGGCTGAGTTTCCATGAAGAGACTGGGACTGGCTGGGCAACCTGGGGCTGGATTTGAAAATCAGTGTGGAGGCAGAGGAGATGTGTGGAAGGCAGTAACAGAAGCCTGACTCTGAAAGCGGCTCACAGAGTGAGGGACAGGGAATCAGGGAGAAAATATGGCTGAGTGCTGAAATGGGAAGATCTGGAGGGGAAGAAAAGAATTCAGAGCTCCCAGGAAAGACAAAGAGGATGAGCATTTTTAGGGGTATGAGCTGGTACTCATATACCCTTATATAAGGATATGTACCTGGGCAACCATTGGAAAGAAAAGTGGAGGGAGGATTAGAAAGCAAGGATGAAATACAAGGTACACAGGAATGACACAGTGCTCCCAGATGTTACTTCTGTTCTCCCTTACTGGACTGTCTCTGCACAGTCCCTTTATGTTTTTTGTTCTTACTTGGCTCCTCCATCTAGATGAGATTATTCATTCAGGTTTTTCTTTCAGGTAAATAATGATAAAGATAGGTGATCTTTCCCCATTTTGGTCAGGCAATTTTCTTTCTTGTCTTTATTTATATAAGTTGCCCAACTTTTGATCACTTGATTTTGTTAAGCAGTCTTTTCTGACAGAGAACATATGGTCTTCTGGAAGGTGTCTCTATCCATGGCAGTGGGGTTGGAACTAGATGATCTTTAACGTCCCTTCCAACCCAAACCATTCTATAATTATATGTTTCTATTATATATATACATATATATAAGCAATACTGCATAATAGAAAGTGCTCTTATATTTGGCACAAAACCTCAACTGGATGTGCAACATTGCTGAATACTTTTGAAAAGCAGAGTTTGTAACATTAGCACTTTTTAAAGAATAGATGAAAGGAAGGAAGGTTTTTTTGCTTTGTTTTCTTTCATCTTTGAGTAGTGTGCTGGTTTTAGCTGGGATAGAGTTAGTTTTCTTCAAAGTATCTAGTATGAGGCCATATTTGGGGTTTGTGCCACAGAGAGTGTTGCTGACACAAGAATGTTTTCATTACCACTGAGCAGCACTTACACAGAGCCAAGGCCTTTTCTGCTCCTTACCCCACTCCACAAGTGAGGAGACTGGGGGTGCACAAGGAGCTGGGATGGGTCAGAGTGGGAGAGCTGATCCCAACTCACCAAAGGGACATCCTATAACATATGGCATCATGCTCAGCATGTAAAGCTTGAAGAAGAAGAAGTAAGGGGAGAACATGTTTGGAGTTGGCATTTTTCTTCTCAAGTCATCCTTATGAGTAATGGAGCCTTGCTCTCCTGGGGGTGGCTGAACACCTGCCTGCCCATGGGAAGTGGGGAATGAGTTCCTTGTTTTGCTTTGTTTGCATGCAAGGCTTTTGCTTTCCCTATTAAACTGGCTTTATCTCAACCCATGAGTTTTCTCACTTTTACCCTTCTGATTCCCTCTCCCATCCCACTGATGGGGGAGAATGAGTGAATGGCTGTGTGGTGTTTAGCTGCCTGCCAGCTTAAAGCACAACATGTAGTATTACATAAAAAGCTGAGTAGAATCATTTAGTTATGGCCAGTAAAGAGCTGGTAGACATGATCCTCTCCATCTAATGCTCAAGGAGGACTCAGGCAAAAATTGAATGTGGGATTCATTCTGTCCTTACTGAGGTCATCATTCTGTTCTTGAGAGGGCAGATGACCTTGTAATCTACCTTCTTGATCTTTTTTCTGTCTTATTTAGGTGCAGTTTGAAACTAGTTCCAGACAAACCATTTCCACAAGTACATATTTTTCAAACTTTAACTTACACAATCATTATTAATTATTACCTGGAGGATCTTGTGCTCAAGGTCCTCATATTCCATGCATGTATACACCATTACAGGAAAAGTGGCTAGAAAGGAGTAGAAGTGGATAGGCAGGGGCTGATTTTCTTGAGGGACAAGAGACCTTGTAGAGCAATATTTGTAAATGAGCACTTGAATACAAAGACCTCCCTGAAGAGATTGATTTTAACACCTGGAACAAAAGTATTTTACGTATGGGCTCATGAAAAAGCAAAAATTATCTTTCTTTCTCTCATGTGAGTTTTGAAGGCAATTTTTTTTGGTTTTGTGTACTCTTTACTTTTTATCCTTGCTCATATATATGTCCTTTATAGTAGAATGCTGTCAGATTAAAAAACAAACACCAAAAAAAACTCCCAAACCACCCCACACTACCACGCACGCACACTTTGCCAGATTCTTGTGCTTCTTTTTTTTTTCTGAAAATCTCATTTATTTTTTAGTGTATTCTAGTCTGTTGTGAACAAATATGGAAGAAAATAAATGCCTTGGCTGAAGACAGATTGAAAAAGACCAGATGAAGGGTGAGTGTGGCTGTACATCAGCACGCAGCATTTTCCTGAAACCATACCTTTTCTTGGTACAAAAAGCTGTTGGCGAGAAGTCATTAAAAAACTCCTAAATATTGATGTGAGGAAATGCAGCAGCAAGGGGATTAGGAGATTGGCTCTAAAGCATAAGCTTGCAGCAAGAAGACAATTATGACTCACACGTCTGTGTTGTCCTGAATGAATTTAGCACTGTAATCAACAGTATATGCACTTGTCTCTTTTCCATCAGGTAAACCAGAAAAGGTTTAGTCACATTTTCCGTTCATCCTTCAAATTCTGTAAGATCAGTATGTCCCACAGTTATTTTAGATTGAGCAGTACAGCCTTTCTGTTCATTTTAAAGTAGGTTACCAGTGACTGCATTCCAGCAACAGATTTTCTGCTTTGTTTGGATTTCTGTGTGTAACTTTTAATTAAAATATACAGAGTACCTGGCTAAAGTCCCACACTCCCTCTGTATCACTGCGTTGTTATTAATGGGTAAATACAAATAATAGTACTGTGTGTTTTAGTTATAATTTCCTGAAGAATTTTGAGTCAGTTTTCAGTTTTTCATTCAGTTCTAAAAGCTTTTGATCCCTTTCTAAACTTGACTTGACAGGACGATAGAGTTACCAAAGATATGCAGCTGCTTCAAGGGTCTTGAAACTTGGGGAGGAGTGAGACGAGAGAGACGAGCAGCAGGGCTGGAGTGTGGCCCTCACGGAGAGGCACTGGGCACTTGTGTGTGCAGTTGGCTCTGAAGGGCACAGGAAGGACCAACAGCCACGTGTTGTGCTTTCCTGCTGGCCACGGGTGACAGAAGGGGCTGAGGGCACTCTCAGGGCAACAGGTGAGGCCGTGCAGGTGAAGGAAGCGGAGATGGTGGCACTGTGGTGGTGAGGGTGCCGTCTGATGGGACAGGGGAGGCATGCAGCAATGCCGTGGGGGATAGGATGCATTTCTGCAGGAAAATAGGCTTTGGCCAATCTGTCGCTTAAGGGACAAACATGTTTGCAAACTTCTGTTTGAAAGGAAATTAGAAATTACATTTTTTAAAATGAAATAATGGAAAAGCTACATGACCATCTGTGGTTTTCTTTGGTTTTTATTGATTAGGCTTCTTTCTCTAATCAAAGTAGGAACCTTAATAGAGCTTGAATTTCCGCAAGTTAACTAATTTGTTATTTTTCTTGGAAAATTATTCCTAACTCTCTGAATTATCTTTCTATGTTTTCCTTTTTTTACCCCTCTTAAGATCNGTTTTTAAATGAAATAATGGAAAAGTTACATGACCTTTTTTTACCCCTCTTAAGATCCGTTAAGTTTGTTGTTATTTCATTCATGGTATACTGGTGTAAAACTACTACAGAGTGCCTGCCTGCCTGCCTGCTTGCTTTTTCAGTTAAGACCAGGTAGCAGGGGGTCATTTCTGCTTCCAAATTTGCTTGAGAGTGTGTATGTTACTAAAACATTTACAGGAGTTGATTGGTCCACCACTCAGTATTGTGCTTCATGCAGAGGTTCCTTCCCAACAGTGTAAATATTTAATATTGTACATGTTACATCTGATTTTTGCTTATTGCCTGTACTGGGATACAAGTCAGCAGGATTGTTTGAATCAAGGTCAGAGCTTGTTAAGGTGTATTAGCTTTCACATTAAATCACATTACCGACATAAATAACACATTTTTATGCTACAAGGCATGAAGTAGGAACCAAACAGTACTTTGGGTGTTTTGGTGTACCTCAGGTACTATGCTGTTTTGTGGTAATCGATCAAATAGATCCTTTTCAGACAATGAGTACTTAAAATTAAGGCTCTAGAATAGTATTTAGAAGACTTGTTTCTGCTTTTAAATTTGCCATAGCTTCTGCTTTTGACCTTTGGGCAAGATAATTAGGATTTTGCTCTGTGTGTTTAATACACTGTCTGTGAAGTGATGATAGTGTTGTATTTGGCTAGTAAGAGGTAAAAGCATTCATGTTTGTAATGAATTAAAATACCATGGTAATAAAAGACAGTGGAGGGTGAGCAAATGTGTAGAGCTGGTTTGCTCCCGAAGCATTTTGCCTTTTCCCCTGGTTCTGCTGGAAATGCAGCTATTTTTCTTCCCTACCAGACCAAATATTTAGGGTATTAATATGAATGTGCTTCTGGCCAAAATCCCACAGTAAATAAATAGAGTAATCTGTAGTCTACCTCTTGCTTTAGGCAGGATGGACTTCTAAGCTTGATCTTGCTCAGGAGTTTATTTAGGCATATTTTGAAAATTTCTAAGGATGGAGATTCCCCATTCTCTCTGGGCAGCCTGTGCCAGTGTTGAGACACTTGTGGAGTTTAATTTTTCCGTCTGTCTTCTTGGAATTTTCCTTTTCCAGTCTGAATATTGTCTCCACTCTTTTCTTCATGCATTTTTGAGAAGTGTCTGACTCTGTTTTCTCTTTAACACTCCTTTGGGTAGAAGAACACAGCAATTAGACCCTCCCGAGACTTCTTTTCTAAAAGCTGTTTAGGCTTTTAGGAGGATTTGGGTGAGGGGGTGGTTTTAAGTTTGGTATTTTTTTACTCTAATAAAATAGACTGCATTGAAAATGAACAGCAATTTAAAATTATCTATAAACATGATATTTTTTCTCCCTGAATTCTGGAAAGAAATAACGCCATTGTGAACCCTTACTTTTAAAAAGTGATGTGTCTTCATTTCACTCACAGAAGAATCACATCACTTTCTCAGAGCCCAACTTATACTTGAGGTGGTTACATTAGCATTAGATTTTACATTCAATAATCAAATAAGTAAGATAATGTAGTCAACATTAAAAATAAATAATCTCAAGCCAATGGCAAGGTGAAGGCCAGCAAAATGACACCAGTGAGGCCTTATACGAAGCTGCCCTGCTCCAATGGACCTTAGAGAATAGGCAGACTATGCCAAAACTCTGTGATACCTTTTTCTCCTCTTCTTACGTGGCAGAATAAGCAGAGTGGAGGGATACAAGAGCCTATCAATCTGTGGACAATATTACAGTAGACCTTGAAAACTTATTTCCAAAATCTTTCACCTCAAAGTCATGTTTCCCAGAGGCTGGTCATTACGGTTGCACTTAGTCTCCATTGAGTCTGTATTGAGTACTGCTTGTTAAACAATATTTTGCATATGTTTGACAAGATAGGTGTGAAATCCTTAAGATATAGAGAAGTCCTTAATTTAATGAGAAGAATGCGTGCTATCTCTCCAATAAATTAGAAGAAAATTTATTTTTGAAGAAAAAGACTGAAAAATTATTGAGGAATACTGGAGAGAGGTTGCTCATAAAACTAGTGTGCTCCACAGCTGAGATCTTCCTGCTGATGTAGCTTAAAATATAAGAAGACTACACATGTGATGAATCACCTTAAGAAAACTTGTACAATCTTTTTGATGAATAGGGGCAGTAGGACAGCAACCTTTCTGCACAAGAAAATTAAATGGTTTTTTTCTTTCATTTCTTCAGGTGTGACACTGTGCAGTTTTTTTAAATAAATCATATCCTACCCTTTTATTGCTAGTGTAGTTTGAGCTGAATGGCCTTACAAGGTCAGTGGCTAACTTCAACCTATCCCCATCTAGGAATGATGGAGCTGACAACTGCAGTTCAGACAAGGAATGCTTAGAGGGCAGTAAGCGTGGACCAAACCGTTTGAGATGGCTGTGGATAGTATTTGCATATGGGCATCACATACATTACAATGACAAGAATCTTTGTGGGTAAAAGCCCAGTATTATTAGTGCAGTTCCTGACTCACACATAGCACAACCCCTGAAGGTGTTCTGTGCTTCTGTATAGCAAATGTATATGTGTAACAAATAATGTCTCCTTTCCACTGCTTGACAGATGAGTTCCTAAACAAGGAGTGCATCGTCATGGAAAAGGTGATGCAGTATTTTGCCATTCTCTTTCCGTGTCTGCCTGAGTCATAGATTGTTTTTAGAAAGAGAGGACTGCCTCAGCCATTTTTTTGTGGCTGTGAAAAACAAAGCTGACACACTCAGGAGCTTCACATTTGGACATTGCACCTGAGTGTTGAAATCAGGAATAAAAGCCAAGCATTCAATTAAAATTCTGAATTATGGTAATTGTGATGACATTAGATTTCTTCAATCCTCAAAGTCTATGATAAAATGTGTGTAAATAAAGGGTAACTTCTGAAACTATAGCCAAGTTCTAGACTGTACGTTCAAACTTATGTGATCACAACCCCATTACAAGTCTGCAAGTCTGGAAAGTTTTATTCAGAATAGACTTCCATATTCAGTTGGAATAGTGATAACAGAAGATTGGGTTTTGGGGTAGCAATTTAGTTACCTGGGCTTTTGGTGCATTTGAAGCTTCAAAACTTTGTTCAAAACACATATACTCAAAAGAGGGAACATTTCCTTCTCTTTGAGAGTTCTAGGCAGGTACTCCCATATAACCAGCTACTTTGTTCAGGGAAATTATGATTGCCTTTCTTCATCTACAGCAAGAGGCTGTGCTCTACAGCCACTTGAGAATTTTCACAATGCTGCTTAGTGATTATCAAGTAATGGCTCATTGCTTTTGCTAATGGATTTGCTTTTGATGTTGTTTGTGTCATGTCACTTCACATGCAGGATTTTGAAGTGTTTTGCTGAATAGCAGGACAATGTTGAATAAAACCTGTCTTAGAATTTTGTTGTTTTTAAAAGAAGGGGGTGTAAGCTATAGGAAGAACACAGGCACTACACCTCTGCTATCATCAACACAGATAGAATTACAGAAAAATTACCAAAAATAAGATACTGAGTGTAGAATTATGTAGTTCTTCAAAGAAAAATTAACTATATTGCTCTTATCATGTTTCATTTTGCTATTTGATATCAAGTTATTAATACTTCTTGAGCTAGTTTTCATTTTTGAATGTTATCTTCCTGCACTACAAGTAATTCTCCAGTGAGCACTCACAATTATTGCTCATGTACTGAGGGCTGATTTTTATTTATATAAAATCCATAGTTTTTTTCTACTTTAAGGGATGTTCATGAAACTGAATTAAGAACAGGTCAGCATGTTACTAATTGTATTAATTTATTTTGTGTATTATGACAAATATTATTCATAGAGCTTCTTAAAATGTCCATGTATTTATCTTTTGGTTTTATTTCTTAAAATCTTTGTTCTGCTTCAGCATGATTGAAGCTTTTTCTGTTAGGACAGTTTCTTCATCCCTGTTCTGAAATATCCTGGAATATTTTTCTTAAAAACCTCTGGCCACATATGTTGTCCTCTTCAGAACTGATGGAGTTCATCCCATGTGTTTGAAGGATGTAACCCAAATCACTCTAAGTGCCTATCAGTTGCCTGATAATTGCCAGCATTTGATACTACAGGATGTCGAGAATTTAATGGGGTTCTGCTCTTGCACAGTGTCAAGGCTTCCTCTCTTTCTTACCCTGTGAGCAGACTGGGGTGCTTGCAAGAACTTGGGAGGGGACACAGGCAAGACAGCTGACCCCAACTGGCCAAAGGGATATTCCACACTGTATAACGTTGTGCTCAAACTTGTGTGTGTGAAGTTTTCCAAACTAGTCACTGATCAGAGTTTGACTGGGCATTGTCATGCCAGTGAGAGGTGGTGAGGGATTGCACTTGTTTTCTTCTTTTTACCTCAGTTATTAAACTGTCTTTATTTAAACACACAAGTTTTTCTCACTTTTGCCCTTATGATTTTCTTCCTGATCCCACCAGTGTGGTGTGAACAAGCAACTGGGTGGTGACTTAGCTGCTGGCAGGAGTCAACCTCCTATGTGTTATTATTTCTAACTGTTGTAATGGTCTGTTGCCCCTCACACCTGAAAATTACAGCAACAAATAAATGCATCACTGCCTGATCATGTGCAGAATTTCTGTTGCTCTCAAAAAGAACCACAGCTTTGAGTAAGAGGAAATGTACCATAAAAGAACTAGCACTTTAATGGAAGGTATTAAAACGTGGGATTTTGCTGAAATGCATTTATGTTTTAGAATACAGGTGATCAAAACCATATTGGCAAACCAAAGATCTGTCTTAGAAACTTGAGTATTTTGTCCCATCTCCTGTGTTTCAAGTTAGTTTCTGAACTCATGCTTTAGAAATTAGCTTGTGTTTACTGGTACATTTTTATTTTCTTTGTCTACGTGGGAATTGCATTGCTGCTTAGAAATAATGGTTACATAATTTTTGGAGATAAAATGCATGGGATGAGATTAAAAAAGGCTGAGAGGCCTAATAAGAAAAATAATAGATGAAGCAAAAAAGCAGAAGAAAACTAAACAGAGAAGCTTTTGTCTGCTGGCAGGTCAAGAATTAGAGCATTCACTTAGAGATCCATCTCCCAATTTCATTATTTCTTCAAATGACATCCTCCTATATCTGCAAACCTCTTGAAAGTTGTTTTAATGGCCAGCATTTTATTCTGGGGAAGAATGGTGCTACCAATTTCTTTCAATGAACCTGATTCACCTTCTATAAAGCAACATCTCTGAAATATATATTGATGGCAGTATGTCAAGTCTTATAAATGAATATTTTAACCAATAGATTTATCATTTTTTCTCTTTATTACATATATTTAATTAATGAACACTCAAGTTTGACATTTCAAGTAGAATGAGTATGAGACTGAAAGTTTTGCCTTCTCATTATCCCAGAAAATACTTTTTAGAGAGGGATATACATGTTAAAATCCTCTGAAAAAAAAAATGAAGAGAACTTTGCTGTTCCATCCTTAAGCACTAGCTGTTGAACTGAATAATACATTTCATTTCCTCCAGAATGCCTGTCAACACAAAACCAATTTTCTTTCTCTGCCAAATATAATTAAAAATTGTGGATCATTCTTGGACAACAGAAGCCACAGTAGTTTGTAAAAACAGATTCACAGGAATTAATTTTAATAGTTTTTGTCTTGCTATTACTGAATGCACGTGGAGAAAGTACTGAATATAATGCATTTTACGTAGACCAAGAATTACAAAGTCGCTGCAGCTAATTATACAGGGAAAGTTTTTATGCCAAAGGAAATTACTTATTTCCATAGTGTTAACAGACATATTTAGAACAGTGCTAGAATTGGAAAGAATTACCTATTTGCATTTTTGCAAATTCAGAAAGGTTTCTAGGTTCATCATAGGATGATAGGAATATTCTGGTCAGGAGTGACCTTGGAAGGTCACCCAGTCTAACCTATTTTTCAAAAAGGGGTCATCTATGAGGTCTGGCCAGGTTATTTAAAACTTTACCCAGACTGGCCTTGAAAATATCTAAGAACGAAGACTGCATAACCTTTCTAGGAAACTAGATCCACTGCTTGGCTGTCTTCATGGTGGAAAAGTGTCTCCTCCTATCCAGTCTGAATCTCTGATTGCTGGTTAAGTCTGCTGTCCCAGAAAATCTGCCGACCTGCAGGTGCTGAGTTGAGACAAAATACAGTAAAATGCCAAATTAGTGAACAATACCTTGATAGTGTAGATAATTTCTCCAGGAAAAAAAAATCAAATAGAGAATTTCTGGTCAGCAAGACATAAGCAAACCTTACTGTGGTATAAACAACTAAGGTACTTGCCATTCTGAAAAAAAATGCTAATTATGCTGCTGATGGTGTCTCTTTACCTTTTTCTGTATACTCAGTCATTCAGATGTACATCTCAGTCCTTTGGAATGAACCAGAACCAACTCAACTCTTTCCCATCCATACAACCACACACAGGACATGTTTTTGTTCTGTTCTGTTCTCATGCTCCAGTATAGATTCTTCCCAAAGGGGATCACCAGCTAGCCAGCAAAAGTCACCAGCAAAGATTGCTTATATTTATTTTCTTGTAAGATTAAATCCTGTATATTTTTACTGTTAGAGTAATATTGGCTTTTGAAAATGCAAGTTTACAGCACTGGTCACTCACACCCCTTTTTTCTATTCCTTTTCTCCTTACACTTGTGGAATCCTGTTTAACTGTAAATTGCAGTCTCTTTGACTCAATGAGTGCTAAATACTGCACAAAATTTGGAACCCAGTACTGTCTGAGGAACTTAGGACTACTCTTTCCATATGTACTGGAACCAAACCTCTCCTGTTGTATCTGAATATCACCAACTCTCCCTCCCCATCTTTCCTTCATGTATCACCTCACACAAGACATATAGGGACAGAGATTAATTAGATGTTCTATATTTAAATTTATTTTATTCACTCTGGTTCAATGGTATAGAAAATTATCAAATAACATTGTGTAAGGTTAATTGGTAAGGTTTGTTTGAAATAACACATATTTAAAAGTTTAAATTTTACCAGATGAACTATCAGAAAGGATTAAAAAACAACATGGAATAGAAGATAGAAATAACACATTAGGGTGCATAATTCTTTTAGGAAGTATATGATGCCTGAGAAAATCTGTAGTCTATGAAAAATACAGTTAAACCACATGGGATGTGATCTATTGAGCTTTTAAAAATAAATTTATGAAATAAAATACCTCTTGTATTTTTCTTATAAAGAAACCAGAGAACATTCTTTCTGGCTTCATATTATTGCAATAGTATTTAGATAAACATTTTATTCCTTCTATAGTTGTAAATATGCTGTGTTCGAATGATTTAGTAGCCTTTTCTGCTTGGATGGGAGCCTGTCTGTGTGCGGGTATTACACACTCTGCATTCACCATTTTGCAATCCACTCCTTAACATTCTTTTGATAGAAAGTCTTTGGCTGCTGTACCATTTAAATGAATTCTCAAATCTGAATCAGACACCAGATTATCCATGTAATGTGTGGGCAGTATTGTGCACCTGAGAAATGTTAAGAGAAGCCAGAACACTAAGCCAGAAGTAGCTTTCATCAGCTGGCAAGGAATGCCAAAAAGAGTAAGGAGATCTTGGAGCCTAAATTCTGTATTTTAATTAATTTTTCTTTCAGGAAGATGAGGAATGTTGTATTTGACAAGATGACTTGCAAAGGTGACTCCTGACTAGCATTATTCTATGAATCCATGATTCTGTGACTCCAGAGGGAGTAACTGACCATTTCTTCTGTCTTTATGTCATATAAATGACATAAAATCTAGAATGCCAATTTGTGCCCATGGTGTTGGCTTGGGGAGATCAGTTATAGTTGTTGCTCTGGCCAGGGTCCATAGAAGTCTAAGAGTTATTTGTGCTTGGCGCATGGAATACACACAATGGCACCAGCACATCCACTTCTAGGACCCCATCACCAACCAGTGAGAACCAGTTTTAACTTGGCAAGACCACACACAATGGGCATGATAAATGTCTTCTGTTCCCTTCACCTTTGCCTTTGCTTCCTTCCCAATGGCACCTGCAGCATACCCCTGAGGGGCTCCCAGGGCTCAGCTGCCCTGCCAAGTCAGGCAGGCAGTACAGACAGACAGCAATGGTGGAGTTTGGGCAGGTGTAAAAAGCTCTGAGTTGGCTTCTAAACAACGCTCAGAGAAAGAGGATGAATTTGAGCTGCATTAATTCATATGCAGAGAGACTCTGTGTGTCTGGTACAAACCCATGGATAATGCAGAATCCAGGGAAAGTCAAGATGTGGTGAACTTGGCCAGGGCTAAAGGTTTGCCTTGCCAGTGACTGGAAGAAGGCAGAGAAAACCCATTTTTGACAGATATGAGGAAAGATTGAAGGTCATGGTTGTCCATGTAGGAAGTGGAGTCCTTGGCCACTGCCACACAAGCATGGCTATCCTCATACCTCTGCCTTCCCTATCAGCAGCTCAGAAACCTTGAAAAAGAATATAGGAATAAAGACAACATGGAATGATAAATGCCCTAAATATCTTTCCAGCATCAAGGAATTACAGCTTGGAAACTTCCCATTGCAGAAGTTATTTCTCTGTATTTTACCTCTCTATGGATGTATCTCTCTTACACCATCTCTGCTCCCTTCAAAGCCATACAAACAATTAGTACTCGCCAGCAGCTGGCAAGGACTTTTATTGTTTGACATTGTGTGAAGAACCCCCCGCTTTGATTTGTTTGAACCTTCTACTTACTAGCCCTATTTGATGGCTCCTAGGGTCTTTCAGATAGAAGCAGTGACCTGTATCCTTTCTCTCCCTGGACACTTTTGATTTCATAGTCTTTTTTTGTACATTTTCCATGACCTTGGTCATCTCTATCCTAAATCGAAGAGTCATTGTCTAATTGTTCTCATACAGAGGCTTCCCACAACTTTTATCTTCATTGTTCACCTCGTCCATATGTCTCCCAGTCCTGATATAGCCTTTTTTGCAGTTAAGGTGTATAGAGAAGGAAGCTGGCAAGAAACAGTTTTAGAACTGCGTGGCAGTGGCATAACAGTGGCAGTGGCAATAATCTTTTATTCTCTATTCTTTTTCTAATGATTTACCAGCACTCACCAAGGATTTTGGCCATCACTGAGCACTGACTTGACGCTTCTGTGGAATTATTCATTTTTACAAAACAGACAACTCTATCATATGTCTACCAAAGAAGCATTGAAAGTTGTTAATTTAAAAGGGACTGCTGTATGTTAATGGAATTTCTTTAGACCAATCTAGATAATTCCAAGCAAAAAAAAAATCTGTATTATTTCTTTTGTTTGTTGAAGGAAAGGCTGCAGACTTTTATGCAGACAATAAGGAAAATTCTGTAAACAAAATTTTCTGATTAGGAAAGTCATTAATCCTGCGCTTTTTGGGTTGAGAAATGCAGTGAGGAAGAGAGATGACCCAGAAATTCCAAAGATAATTTTACTCTCTTACATGGAGCTGTATAATTTAAAACATGCAGAAGCTGAATTACATTTTCTGAATTAGTCTAAGAGAATCTCAACAGCAAATAAATTGAACTGCAGGGGATTTTCTGTTTGGGTTTTTTGTTTTGTTGGTTTTAGTAATTTGATCTTCAATTTTGTTCCAGGACAATTCCATTATTTTTCCATGCCTTTTAATCTACTGGTTTAAATACATGGCAGCTCTATGAAAGAAGGCAAGAATTTGGGCTCTGAACTCCAACCTGGAGGATGAGTGTTTAATTACTTCTGTGACTTCAGTTGTTGAGACTGTCCAAACCTTTTATTTATGAAACAGGAAAAAATTAAAGTGAACAAAAATTTTTCTACCAGAAGCAATTTTGGTGATCTATTCCTGTGCATTTTCACTGATGATTCTTCAACAATATTTTTTTCATTTTTAATCCTCCAAAACTGGGAAGTAGGCAACATAATATGCTTCCAAATCTTCATTTAGAAACTGGAAGTGGGAAAACTTCCTTTAACATTTTTGAATAAAAGAAAGTCTGAGGGGAAAAAATGTGCAAAAAAGAGTGTGGCAGCATTTAACAATTTTTTGATCCACTGTGCTCTGAATTTGTACACAATATCTGCTTGGTCTATTCAGAAGTTTGAAATAAATATGCTTATAAAAAAACTCTAAATTACTAGTAAGGTAGGTAAAGCTGTATTTAATGATAAAAATTTGTTTACCCTTGAACAATATAGTGAGGAACATTAATCTCCACTTAATGGCATATTATATTATATTCTTCAGTTGGCCACCTGTTTACATGAATGAAATTATCAATATCACTTGCGTAACACTAATGAGTACCCAGATATCCTGCCTGGATATCCTGGTCTTAGGAAATATTGGGTTTACTCTGCACTTAGTGAGTCAAATGAAAAAAGGAAAGACCCTATTATTAACAACAAGACCAAAAAAATCTAGCATCCCGTAAACCTTCTGACAGGCACATCACATCTACAGCCTGATTTTGTCTTCAGCCATTATACTCACGACAACACAATGCCAACATTTCAGTGAAGATCTATTGGCATAAAACCAGAGAAAGATCCTAGTGAAATCCATCCTGCAGAGAGCACTCTAGTGTGAAGGAACTGGGAGATGCAATTCCAGAGATCTACACCTTTGTCCAGTGACTGTGGAAGGTACAAGGATGGCAGCTCCAGGTAGTGAAGCAAAAACAGGAAAAAAATATAGGGTGGTTATTCCAACTTCTACTGACTTTTGCTTTGTGACAGAAACAATCTGGACACAATAAAAAATCATCATTCCTCATTTTATACTTTAGTGCTTTTTTTATTGTTAAGTTTTTCTCTTTTTGTCCTAGTCCAATATTTTTTCCCTTTGTGGTAACTGTGGATAAGTATTACTGCTTTTTCTATTGTAGCAATGCCCAGAAGCCAACAGAGATCAGAGTCTTGATATATTTGGAACACACTTGGTACATACAAGTGGTAGAAGCAATTCCTTCTTCTAAGCATTCACACCCCAAAAGGACATAGTTAAGAAAGTGGCAAGTGAAAAAGAAAAATTATTGTCATTTGGTCTTCTCAGTGTTACACAGCTGGATAGTGGAAGAAGCAGGAATAGATCAAAAGGCAATGGCTGCCATAGACTTTGCAAAACAACAGAGCTGCAGTGAATCTAGCAGGGGGTCAGGCTGAGATGGCTGAGGAGCTGGGGCACATGACATACAGTGAGAAACTGGGAATTTGATTGTTTGGATTGAAGAGAGGCTCAGGGAATAGAATTGTTTTGTTCTTCTACCTAAAGAGATGTTGTAGAGAAAATAGTCAGACTCTTCTCAGAGGTGCACAAAGAAAGGAGCAAAGACAATACTTGGGCTGGAAGAAGTAAAATTCCAAGCAGATGGAAGGAAAAGATTCCCTTCCACAAGAATGTCTGAGCAGGTTGCCCAGAGAAGATGGGGAATATCCATTCTTGGAGATTTTCAGAACATGCTTGGATAAATTCCATTCCTGCCTAAGTGGGGGTTAGACTGCAAATGTCTAGAATTTGCCTCTGTTCCACATCCCTCTATGATTCTGTGTATTCACTATTGGATTTTGGCCACAAGCACTTTCACTAAACACATGATTGTTCATTCCCTGAAAACTAGATCTGGTGGCATAAGAAATCAACGGTGTTTCTAGCAGGAAACCAAGTGAGAAGACAAGACAGTTTTGAAGAAAAGCAATTGTACACATTTGCTCACAGCCCAGTATTTATTCATACAGAGGTAATCTTGCATCCTTTTGTATTGTCCCAAAAGAATAAAATTCTGTGTTATCACATTGTCTTACTGGTTATAACAAACCATCTGACTCTTTATCACTGAACTGAGCCTCTGGGTACATACATAAGTCAAGTCATGGGCACTGCTGATAACTAGGACACAGGCACTGAAACAATTGGTGTCACCCTCTACTACAACAAACATTTTATTTTATGGTGAAACTTACTTTTTCTGTCACATTGTTTCATACAAGCTCCATCTGTAAATATTTTTTTATTGCAGAGTTGGCAAAATCTGATTGAGAATGCTGAGGAACTGTAGGTAAAGGGAAGTAAAACCAGAATACTCTTGATTAAAGGAGAGAAAACCTTAAACATCAATTTGGCATTGACTAAAAAAAGTCTCACCTTGATGTCTTTATTTCTCAGTGTTGGATAATTCATTTTTGGAGAACAGTCAGAAGCCCTTAAAGAAGTGCTGGTTTGATCACTACAGTGTATGTTTTCCCTACAATTTCCATGAAATAAGTAAGGTATACTAATGTGATATATTTGTATCTGCTTTGAATAGACATCCATTTATATATGCGGATAATTAGCAGCTATTATCTTAACAAGAATGCCACAAGAAGTTCATTGTTTTGTTGGGATTTTTTGGGAGGGTTTTTTTGGTGGTTTTTTTTGGGTTTGGGTGTTTTTCACGGTATTTCTTTGAATGCACCTGTTAACTTTTTGGATGCCTGAGTGAAGGTCCTTAGAAATAGACAAGACCTTACATTTCAGTATAGTAAGTGCACAGTTAGTCTGAGAAGTCAGCAACAGTGACCAAAAAATCTTTTAAAAAGGTCAGCCATTCCTCAGTTTCCTTAACTAAATAGTTTGTCATAAAAAACTTACGTAATGTAAAACATTTCACAGTTTTACCTGCTCAGTTATGATGTGGATTGCTGATTTTTAAGTTTCAGACAATGATGTTGATGTCAGGAAATTTTGCATCCCATCCTAGATCTCTTCAGGAAGAAGCTATTTTAAACATACATGACAGAGCAGGCTGCATATTCATGTCTATTAACTTCTGCTTTACTTTTAATCACCAGGTAAAAGAGAAGGAGCGATATCTAAACTATCTTGAAAGCTCTCGCATTTTAGATTGTGTTTGCATACTTCATATATTTGTATATAAATTGCTCCTCAGAAGACGTTCCATAGAATTACAAAATAAGCTCTAAGTAATTATTACCAATAAACCAGAATATGTCTATCCATCTTTATGTATTTATTTCTGCACAAGAAGAGGGTGTCTTAATATATTTTTCTCAACATAGAATGTGTCTTAGAGAACTTCCTTTTGCCTTGTGTCTTTAAAACACAATAACATTTTATTGATCTGTTGTGAACTTCCATCAGGTGTTATAATTGCATCAAGTGAAACATTTGGTCCATAATATTAACTTTAGTAGAACTAAGTACTTAGCCAATATTTGGGACTCTACACACTGTTTATGTTGGTTTAGACAGAGAAAATAATAATGAAGGCAGGTTAGCCATTTAACAAAAAACCTCTCAAAATGGCAGATAATTTTGTTTTCTTGCACTACAAAAGCTCTAATTTAGTTTATTTTCCAACAGCCCTGGAGCTTCAGAGACAGAGTTATGTCTGAGAGCCACGCAGTTTTTCTGTGCCTGAGGCCATGGCTATTTTTTTTGTTCTTCTTTAATGGTTCTTTTCATTGTCTTTTTTCTCTGGTTAATGGGGAATTAGGCTCTGGAAATGTGTGCCATAAGCAGTTAAGACCAGTTCTGACAAACTCTTCAGGAAGCCCTGCTATCTATGGGACAATAGGCTGAATTGCTGAGATAACCTAAACTTCTTTATTAGCTTCATCCTAACTTTCCACAATATTTTGACGATCAGATTTATCCACCGTTTGCGTCTAACTCATAATAGTCCAAAGGACTCATTTAGGTTGTAGGAAGCAGAAGTAGGAACCAGCACCCTTCCTGAGTAGATTTTCTCCTAAGCCACCCAGTAGGCTCTAGGAACTAGTATAATCTAATAGTTAGTTTTCTCAGAACCTGCTCTAAAAATTGAGTTAATTAACTCTTCAATGATGCATTGAAATCAGGATTTTTCAGCTTTTCCTATTAGCCTTCCCTGAGAAAGAACTACATTGGCACGTCTCTCATGTTTAAGGGATAACAGTTGTTGGAAGGAGTTCTGATCACATCAAAAGACAGTTTAATAAATTTACTGTCAATCTACAGAGAACAGCAATTACTCTACTTGGTTATATTATTCACCTGGTTTCAAATAGCTGCTCTGGTAAAAGTTTAAGTATTTTACATCAAGTATTGTTTGAATAAGAAATTGGAATTTAAGTAGTTTTCTTCTGAGGGAAGAGCTTCTGCTTACAGACTAGAGGATCATATTTCATTCTTTTGTAGATTCAGAAAATTCACAGAATAATAGAAAATGTGCTACAACCAACAGTTTGCTGCCTAGGCTACAGTCTACCAAAAAGAGTATCTGTTTTCAATTGTATTTGACATGGAGCTAGTTTGTCTCATTCCTGCTGTTAGAATAAATCTTTTGTTTACTGTCTGTCCTAATTACAGCTCAGTTAAATAGACAAAATGCAATATACTGTAGAACTGTAGAATTATAGAATGGTTTGGGTTGAAAGCAGATTTCGAAGATCACCTAGTCCCAACCCCACTGCAGTAGGCAGGGACATCTTCTACTAGACCAGGTTGCTCAGAGCCCCATTCAGCTTGGCCTTGAACACTTCCAGGGATGGGACATCTGTAACTTCTCTAAGCAACCTGTTCCAGTGCCTCACCACTCTCACAGTAAGGAAATTTTTCCTAATATCTAATCTAAATTTTCTTTCAGTTTAGACCCATTCTCCCTGGTCCCGTCACTCCATGCCTTTGTAAATAGTCTTGCTTCATCTTTCCTCTAAGTTTCCTTCAGGTACTAGAAGGCATGAATTAGATCACCCTGAAACCTTCTCTTTTCCAGGATGAGCAACTCCAATTCTCTCAACCTTTCCTCACAGGAGAGGAGTTCCATCCCTCTAGTCATCTTGGTGGCTTCCTCTGTACTTGCTCCAACAGGTCCATGTCCTCCCTGGGCTCGGGCCCCCAGAGCTGGATGCAGCACTCCGTGTGGGGTCTCACCAGAGCAGAGCAGAGGGGCAGAATCCCCTCCCTCACCCTGCTGCCCACACTGCTTTGGGTGCAGCCCAGGACACGTTTGGCTTTCTGGGCTGTGAGTGCACAGTGCTGGCTCATGTCCAGCCTCTCATCCAGCATCACCCCAAAGTGCCTCTCAGCAGGGCCGCTCTCGATCTGTTCATCCCCAGCCTGTGTTGATACCGGGGGCTGCCCCAACCCAGGTGCAGCACCTTGCAATTGGTCTGGTTAAACCTCATGAAATGTCCATGCACCCACTTCTCAAGCTTGTCCAGCTCCCTCTGGATGGCATCCTGTCCTTCAGGTGTGCCAACTGCACCACTCAGCTTGGTGTCACCTGCAAATTTGCTGAGGGTCTACTCCATCCCTTTGTCTAAGTCATTAATAAAGATATCAGATAACACTGGTCCCAGTATGAACTGCTGAGGGACATCCCTTGTCACTGTTATCCAGTGGCATTGACCTGAGGCATTGACCACTACCCTCTGGATGCGAACATCCAACCAATTCCTAATCCACCTAACAGTCCACCTGTCAAATCCATCACTCTCCAATTTGGAGAGAAGGATGTTGTAGGGGAGGGACCGTGTCAAAGGCTTTACAGAAGTCCAGACAGACGACGTCTGTAGCCCTTCCTTTTTCCACTGATGTAGTCACTCCATCCTAGAAAGCCACTAAGTTGCTCAGACAGGATTTTCCCTTGGTGAAGCCATGCTGGCTGTCTTCAATCACGTCCCTGTCCTCCATGTGCCGTAACACAACTTCTAGGAGGATTCATTCTGTGATCTTCCCAGACACAGATGTGAGGCTGTCAGCTCACTAGTTCCCAGGGTCCTCCTTTCTTCCCTTCTTAAAAATGGGTGCTATGTTTCCCTTTTTCCAGTCACACAGTACTTCCTCTGACCGCCACGACTTTTTGAATATCATGGAAAGTGACTTGGCAACTACATCAGCTATTTCCTTCAGAACTCTGGGATGCATTTCTTTGGATCCCAAGAGATAGCATGAGAAACACTCTTTAGAGAAGAACCTGTACAGTAATGCCTGGGTTCACATCCATGTCAGAACGAGGCATCATTCTTGAGTCTACGTCTGCTCTGTGTGAGACCACCAATATCACCAGGGTTTGGCTATTCTGAATGTTGCAGGTGTAACAGCAGTCTGAAAAGCTTCAGAATATGTCACCTTTGGTCCAGTGAAGAGAAGAAAAAATTTTCCTACACAGCTTTAGACAGGGCTCTCTGCTGCGCTGTGGTCCTGAGAAATAAATGAGCTGGGAACATCCAACAGATTCTTTGTAGGCATTGGCATTAGGAGGAGATTGCCAGGGAGCAAAGCATGGCAGGAGCAGCAGCACTGCAGTCAGCAGCACAATGGGATATCCTTGATGTGCTGATTACTGTGCTTGGTGTGCTACAAATTACTGTGTAGGAGTGCATGTCTGCATGTCTCTCTAATGTGTTACCTCTGTGAGCTTTTGAACTGCCAGGGTCAGAGATGAGTCCTTTTGTCACCTAGGGCTAGACTCACAAGAAGATATGAAAAGGACACCCCCTGGGATTTATTTCTTTCTTAGATGTTCAATTTCCATTACTTTTTAGTAAGAGGGACATTGGGAACCTATCCACAGTCCCACTCCCTTTTAAAAGCAGTACTTATAGCTCAGAATAGAGACATGGACTTCCTCTAGATTCTTTCTGCATCTGTTAGGTCCGAGACATTCTGGTTTCATTAATCCCTATGGTCCAGCTGTCATTGAGGAACTTCAAGAGGAATATTGTTGCCCAGTTGGGGAGACAGTGCAATGCAGTGGTTCAAAGAAGCAGCAAGAGCACTGAATGTGATATCAAAATACCAAGTCTGTTATGCCAAGTATGGGAATTTTTAAACTTTAATATACTGAAGTTGCAAAAGCTTTTGCATGTGTGGAAGACTGTGGTTGCTTAGGCAAAACAATACTCCTCCCACCCCAAACTATAAGAGAAAAAGTTAAGGGAAGGTATTTTAATTGCTTCTTTCCAATGCTGGTAAATCTTAGACTAAAGTGGTAATGGAAAACCCTCAGCAAAACTGACAGTTACTGTTCCAAGTGTGAAGATAGAAATGTGTTTCACACACACCAGCAGCCAGAACTGAAAGTTTGGGGAAAGAGAATAAGAACAGGGCTAGTACAAAGTGATACTGTTCTGTCAAATTCTAGGAAAACTACTCGTTATATGAAAACAAACCACACGTTTCATTATCCTTCAGATATATAACTATAAATAAAAAAGCCAAACCCAAACTGTAGTTTCAGTGAAAGGAAGAGTAGGAAATACTTTGGATGCAGTGGCAAACTCAATCTCCCAAACCTGGTATTTCTTATTTGATAACGCATTTCCTCATGAGATTTTTTTTAACCTTATGGCTGGCTCTACTCCAGAATTCCAAGGCCTGTGCTTCATTTTGACTGGATTCATGGCAATACAATAAGTGTATTTTGCAACATGTCACAACTTTTGTGTAAAACGAAGGGGCACTTAAATCATACCTATCTTTGCATCTGGTCAAAGCAGATAAGACTGTTATTTGTTAGGCACATGCCATTTCTTATCTGCCCAGACTGTTTATGTAGTCGCTTGTGAATAGGTGACAAAATTTAACATGGGTGCACTTAAGTAAACAGGCAAAATGGATGTTCCCATGCTAAATCACTTCTTTGAGGGACTTCCCAAGTCAGAGGTTATATCTGCCTTTTTCATTGTAATAGCTTTTGATGGATGATCTTCTATGGGTTTGTCTAATCATTTTTATGAATTATATGTATTTGGGGCATGTATGGCTTTCTAGGGCAAAGAATTCTGTAGTTTAATTAGATTTTTTGTGAAAGGAGTCCTTTATTTGCTATTGATCTGTAGCTTGGTCATTTCTTTTAATGTTTACTATAGCTCTTGTAGGAAATAATGAATAATTCCCTAGTCACCTTTTATAGGGCAGTCATGACTTTATAGACTTTGTTATATGGTCTCCCTCAATTATTTCTTTTTCATATTGAATGATCCTAAATTCACTTAATCTCTGCTTGTGTAAAAACTCTTAGATTCATTTGCCCTTTTGTCCTGTGCCCAGCACTTCCATAAAATAAATCCTGGATGAGAAACTGTACATCTTGAAAACTAGGAAAGCATTTGTCAAAAATTTATCCTGAGTAGGCAGTCTGTTGAGGTCAGTGAGACTAGCATGGATAACATCTAGTTCTCCAGGCCTCAATGAAACTTCCTTTCTTCCTACAAAGCTTTCTTCACTGACTTCAGTAGCTGCAATTAATCAGAACATGGTCTTGATAACGCTGCCTTTCCTGCTGCACAGCCCCAAGTCAGCCCAACACCCAAATGAGGCACAGATCATGTGGCTGAAGCATAAGACTGTGACTGAAAAGGCTCTAAAAGAATTCTTTCTGGAAGCTATCAAATCAAGGTTGTGAAGGTAAGAAATGTGAAGATAAAGACTAAGGACTTTTGCCTGCTTGATTGTGGTGTAAGCAAATTTTAGATTTTCTTCTCTTCCAAGAGAAACTGGAAGCTCCCTCAGAAAATGCATATTTCATTCACAGAAAGTTAAAGATTGGAAGGGACATCTGCTGGTCTTCCATCAAGCCTTCTGCTCCAAGTAAGTGCACTGTTGAAGTTAAAACAGGTAGCTCGCGGCCGTGTCCAAACAAGGACATCTTTGACATCTTTAATGATGGAAATGTCACCATCTCTCTTGGCAAGCTGTTCCACTGCTAAAACGGCTTCACTGTGAAATTTCTTTTCTAGTACCTGAGTTGTGATGTCTCTTTAGTAACCTGTGTGATAACAGATTTGGAATTTTAGATTTTTTTCGGCGGTCCCTTTTAACTGTCCCAAAAGTTTGACTGGCAAGAAAAAAACCAGCTTCCTTCCTCCTATTTTGGCTTAACCACTGAAAAGGTAGGTTCTACCAGTGGACTTTGCACCTGTTTTGACAGCCTGGAGATCTTAAGTCTAGTTCAACTTTTCACCTTTCTGTACCTCTGTTCTTTGGTGTTAGTATCCTCTGGGCCGTGACCTCTTACTGCCTGTTGAAGGAACTCCTCTCATCTCTACCTAATTCTTTCTCATTTTATTTCTATTTTCCACACCCTTTGGGTTTTTCCCATCTTGAGTCTCCCTGATCAGGCCATTATTCCCAGTCTTTTCCTTGGAAGTTAGCTCCTGTAGGACCGGTCCAGTCCGTGCCTAGGGCTGCATCCCGCTCGAGTGGTGTCTCACCAGCAGGAGGAGTGCTGCGATCGCAAGAGCGCCGTCACCGCCTTTCTCAGCCAGGAGGCTGAAACCCTGGGGCAGAAACCATAGGAGCATTTCCGTTCAGTCCCTCAACTTCAAGCTCACTTCAGGTGGACTACCAAAATAATTATCTGCCTTGGCATTTCAAGGGGAAAAGTAAGGATTTTCTTCTGAAATAATAATAAAAAAAGCATATTACTCATATTGGCATGGTTTGATTTGTCTAGAACTTCCTCAACAAACTGTTATACCACTTTCTTGTATTCACATATAATATTTATTTATTTATGTCCTAATACAATGTTTAGACTTTTTTTCCTTCTTATATTTTACTTTTGGAAAATATCATCTCTTAAAATGGCATAAACATTTTCCAAAGTAACAAGGGGGCAGGGGATGTGTAAAACACACACTAAATACTTCATTTCTACCAAGGTCTTCACCCTCGAGAACAGATATGTTCTGCTAAAGCATTAGTTATGGTATCACAGTAAAACAAATACCGTGTCTAAATAAGAATTTCTAACTGGTTTCTAATGGTCTGTTGTGTATCAATTTGATATATGAAAATGTATTGTTAATTCAGTAACATTATTATGCTGCTGATCCTGTGTGTTGAAAAGGAGCAGATCCCTGTTAGAGGATGCAGGTGTATGGACTCCTTCCTGCCCACATGACTATTTGAGCCACACAAATGCTAACAACAGTACAAGATTTCAGAGAACAAATATCTTAGTGCACTTATGAAGAACAAAAAGGAAAACTGCCCTGGCTGGAAGGACCCTGGAGACTGCTTCCAGTGCACCCCTGGAGCAGCTTGGTTCACCCACTGCTCTTCTAGACATTGTTGCATGGAGCTTGGACTGACTCTTCCAACATTTAGTTCTCCCTGCCCAACTTTCTTATATAGTTATTGAAACAACTATTTTCTCACCAGCAGTCACTAGTGATGGGACTTAACTATTCACTCTTACACTTTTCAAAATCAACAACTGAATTAAAAGTTCTAGTCAATTGTCACTTCATATAGTGACCAGTTTCAGAAAAAGGTCTTCAAAGCCCTGAATTAAAATTTAGATGTTGATGACTGTGGTTGATCAAGAAGTTTTGCTAAATTCAGACTGGCAGGGTTTTCCTTTTTCTGTTATTTCTGTCTTCTTTTTTGGCCTGAAAACCTCAGCACAATTTTTATAGCATATTTCAACCTGAAGTGATAGCCAGAGAACAACAAATACAAAGATCTTTTTTCTGTTGGCACTAAAATTTAATCAGCAATATACTAATTGAAACAGAGATACCATAATATAAAATCTATAAGTAATTTACAGAAACAGATATTCCAAACAGAAGATACTATTAGAGTGCGTGTATCACTAAATCAGTGTGATTTGCTCCTAGTTTGCCTTCAGAGTCATAGTAATAAAATCATGGAATCATTCAATGGTTTGGGTTGGAAGGGACCTTAACAAACATCTAGTTCCATCCTCCTTGCCATGGGCAGGGATACCTTCCAACAGACCAGGTACCTTCCAAAGCCCCATCCAGTCTGTCCTTCCAGGGATGGGACATTCACCACATCTGTGGGCAACCTGCTCTGGTGCCTCACCACCCTCACTGTGAAGAGTTTCTTTTAACATCACTGCATCCCCATGTAAAAAGTTCCTCTCCAGCTTTGTTATAGGTTTCCATCAGGTACTGGTATGCTGCTCTAAGGTCTCCCTGGAGCCTTCTCTTCTCCAGGCTGAACAATCCTGACTCTCTCAGTCTGTGTTCATAGGAGGGGTGCTCCAGCCCTCTGATCACCTTTGTGGCGCTCCTCTGGACTCAATCCAAGAGGTCCATGTCCTTATGTTGGGGTCCCCAGAGCTGGACACAGGACCCCAGGTGGGGTCTCACTAGAGCAGAGGGGTGGAATCCCCTCTGCTGGTCACACTTTTTTTGGTGCAGCCCAGAATATGGTTGTCTGGAAAACATTTGTGGCATTAGTTCATATGACAAGGTCCCTCCTGAGCTATTTCTTGTACTGAACAAGTTGTCTGATTTGGTCTATAAGCACAGGTGTAGTAGGCTGTAAAGAAGCTTTCTTAATGCCCAGCTTTTCTGCCTTTTTATGGGAAGCAACAGTACAGGGCCCCACGGGCCACCTGGGATATGAACATATCAGTGAGGGGTCTCTGTACATACATATTCTTTACCTGTGGCTCCCCTGCAAACAGCATTTCCAGGCGCAGCTGGAAAAGGAGGCACAGAATTCTGGTTCTGCCAAAAAACCCACCCTTTCAGCCTGATAGTTTAATAGGGAAGGCTGGAAGTTGTTTATGCAAAAGTTTGGGATACAGACCACAGCCCAGTGCGCACACTTCCAGTGTGCTGAGCTGCACTGGCTCTCTGACTCCTGTGTTGGGTTAGTCCTGGCCAGCAGCCAGCAACACCCACCCAGTTTCTCACCCACTCCCCGCTCCCATGAGGCAGTAAGAAAATAGAAGGAAGGAAAGAAGACTCATGGACCAAGACAGTGGCATTTAATGACTGAAGCAAAAGCTGCATACATGAGCAAAAAGAATGAGGAATTAATTCACTCCTTTTTTTTTTTAATGCCTAGTGATGTACTTGTTACTAACCAGAAAACTTGCAGAGCATTTCCATTTTGAAAGTTTTTGGGTTTACAGATACATACTATGATATATTTCATTTCATCCAAAATTCAAGAATTGACAAAGGTACTTGCTATACTCATAACTGTTTTCTCAAGTGAATTCTAATCTTAAGAGATTAAATGGTTCATATGAGAAAAATGTAGCAAGTTTGTGATTCCTGCCTTGGGCACGGAACCACTTTACATTGCTTTCAACATAGAAAGATTTGTCTAACTTTTTCTACGTTGAAAATAATGATTGAATTCGATGGTGCAATGCACAAGGATTTTTGAATGATGAATTTTTTATATGTTAATGGGCATAACTGGTGTGTTTCAACAGTAATTAATGTTACATGAGGGCATGAAATTTAGGTTTATTTTTCTAATTCCTTCCATGAGTATTCCAGATTAGACTTCTATACTAAATTAATCATTACATTGGAATGTTTCCAGATGAGAGGAAATATATGCATGCAAATAAAGCAATTTAAAATCCTAATTATTATCAGAATTGACATTTGCAGAGTGTGAATGATTTTAATCTGACTTTTATGTTCACTAAAAGTTAAAAAAAGAAAAAATAATTTAATTTTATTTTTAAAAGTCACACTATCTTTTAATAATTCTGACAATTAAGTTTTTCATGGCTGGTTGGCTGAGGTAGTAATCTAATTAAGCATACTTTGTTTATGTAAAAATTGATAGAAATACTGATGTAGGGGATGCAGCAGCTAGGTGAGAGGGATGAAACATCAGAAAACAGTGATGAAAACCCACCTAGTTTTGGTCAAAAGAAAGTCTTCTTAACTCTCCATAACTTTCTCCTATTCTTGAGGTAAAGAAAATCCATAAGGTGATGGATTTCTCAAACTTTTTACTCTTGTTAATCTGTGTTTTTCATTTTCTTTCCTGGGTGATTTTATACTTACAGGTATGATGTCTTATAACAATAGTTTTACATGTGCAACTCACAGTTACCTCCAAGAAAGAAATTTTCTTTTTCCCTGAGTCATGTTCCAGGGGGGGTTTAATTTTTCTTTCTCTCTTTAGTATCATGACTCTTGTACACATATCTGTGAACAGTCAGCACTTCAAGATCCTTGAAATGAGGATATGAGTTCCCTGGAGAGTCAAGGGTGTGGCTCAACCCTCTTCAAACTAGGAAAGCACAGAAACCAAATGTTCCACTTTCCTGAATGACAACTAATAATGTCAAAATTGACACTTGCAACATCAAAGCTAGTTGTAAGTGAGCTGAAAACATTCTGAGTATGTAGGGCCCAGGTTTTGAGCATGCTTATTTTTCTGTGACCGTGGAAACTTGAGCAGAGCTGTCCTTTGTTTAGAATTGTATCAGGTGCACATGCACTCCCCTCTCTCTCCAGATCGAGGTATGCTCATGAGTCCAAGCCTACATAGCCTGGGAATGCTAGCATTCAAAATTAAGATTTTTTAAATAATTGTTCAAATCTGCTTGCCAAGTTAATTCATTCCCTATTTCAGTTTGGACACTTAGTCTTCTGGTCATTCCCTGCTCTGACTTGGAACAAGCCACCTGGTTCTTTTCATGGGGAAACATGGGTGTTTTCTGCCAAGACGTTTTCTGCCAAGATGTTTTCTGCCAAGGTCCTTGTTCTACAGTTTGGTCCCAAATAATCCTCTTCTTTGTAATGCAATCTTCTAAGATGTCTTCTGTGCTCAGAACCTATGCCATGCCCTAATAAAGAGGCCATGTTCTTGTCACTGAGCTGTAAAACATCAAGTCTGGCAGACTGCAAATTGCATTTCTGTTATATGTGCTGCTGTGCTTATTAATTGTGATGGCTTAGGACCAGGGGAAAAAATCTTATAGTCCGGAGGGGACAGGAGTCGGGTTATGCAGTTGCAAAGGACTTGCTCCCAGCCAGAACTCTGCTGTATCATGAGGCTGTGCTGGCAGCCCCACGAAAAGCCTGCTGGGCAGTTCAGCACTGCTAGTTCCCAGCATGGCACCACACAATGCTACTTTAAACTTAAGAAATTAAAATGGCCTATTTGAAGGTGCAGAACCACTGAACAGGCAAAAGCTGCAACTTTGCCATGCCTTCTCTTCCTGCAAGCTGCATTAGTCCTTTTCTAAAATAGTTTAAAATACAAGAATATTTGTGAGATTTCTTGCTGTAAAGGCACAAAGGATTCTCCAGTCCTGGCCAGGGTTTTCCACATGATAAAAAAGATAGTTATGAGAAATTCTATCCCATCTGATCCAAGGGCCAGGCTGTGTACACAGTGAAAATGGTATCAATGTAGACTGAACATTTCAATTTATCTGCAGACACTGCAGGTACACTACAAGTGCACCTAGCTCCTATTACTTTTCAATATCAAAATGTCAGACATTGTTTAAACATTGTTCAGAGAAAACTAGGATATTTATCATCATTTATCCTTGTAATCTACAGTATGCATTCTGTTTACCCATCCATCCAATTTATGCAATGTGTCTGTAAGACACACTTCTCTGTAGTGCTTCAATATTTCATAATTTTTCATGTGATTGTATTGTATTCCCACGCTTACTTTTTTTTTTTTTTAAAGTATTCAGAAAGCCTGGCAGTACCCTGGAAGGATTGTTTTCTCTACTGGAAATCATATTTAAGATTTTTCAATTGAATTTTTAAAATAGTTTTAAACATTTCCTTTTTATAGTTCCAAGTTTCCTTGATTTCTTTATCAGTTAACAGCCATGACATAAAAGGTATTTGAAATACTGTATTAAGATGATATTTCACATTTATCCAAGTGTTTTACTTAAATAACTTTTGAAGGAATGGCATTTATAACTTGAACTCTAGACACAAATATTTCAATTGTGAAGGAAACCCAAGGTCAAATCAAATATTTTGAAGAAGTTAAATGGTGAACGAATTATAGCCCCAGAGTTACATGCAACTGCCTCAGAGGATGTTCCCATCATTATACACATTTTCTTAAGACTGGTACATCATTTTAGTAATTGAATTCCCATAGTGATATAAGATAGTTTCTGCTGTCATTTCCCATTGTTAATTTAATCCATCAGGTTCCAAATTGTCTAGAATAGCAAAGAATCCAAAATATGTGCTAAGCTATTTCTACCTAACTCAATTTCTATATTGAAGCATCCCTCAGGTTTCAGTGCAATTACAGACCGTCTGCAAATGTGTTCTTACACAAAGGACAAAAATATTTTGGAAAGACCATGAAAATGTTTTGGTTTAAAGATTTAGAGACTTTAAAAAATTTTTTTTTGCCTAACACTTCACCAAGGGCATGTCACCTACCAGAAAGTGATCAAGTTCTCTTGATCAGTAATGCATCACCTGTCATCCAAGGCTTCATAACAGACCGTAAAGCCATTTTTAGCTTATTATAGTTGTGGTGTTCAACATATTGGCTTGACTCTTTCTGAATGCCTAAGGTTATGAACGAATGTAGGTACATGAACAGCCAGCTACTGCCTCCCAGCTGATGTGTAGTGACTTTCCTGAACTGCAGGAACCTGTTTTTACATGCTCCTGTTCTGGGTTGCTTTGCCTCATATACAATAGTATTTGTCACTTCAGTGTTCATATGAGGCTTTCACAGATATGTTTTCTTCCCTCTGCTGGCTATAGAGATCTCTCTCCTTACAACTTGGTGATAGTCTCACTATCTCCAGACTATATATACATATATATAAATATATATATATATGTATACACATATACTACAGTTCACTCTTTTTTTGGCTCTTATTTCCCTGTAGAAGTCCCAGTAGTTCCTGTAAACCTATGCTGAAACTGCAAGCATCTGTACTTCCCTGTGAGCCGTGACATCTCATCTCAGAAAGGTCAGCTTTGAAGCAAGCCTTTCACCTTGTTCTGAAATTATTTCAGCAAGCTGATAAAAATAGATTTTTCCAAAAGAGGTTTTGTCCTCTACCTCTACTCTTTTCTTTCTACCAAAATCAAACCTCTTTCAGAGGCCTACCAAGGTCCATAATGCGCTACTGTTTGCAATGATTTTGATTGGAAAATGCACAGCTATTCCGTGTAGTCAGGAGAATCAGGAATTTTGCTAGTTTGGGAGGCAGATATTGAAAGGTGTTGTGCTAGAGATGGCTGTGGATGACCTTGGCAATCATAATTACTTCGCAATTAACACTGTTGATATTTTAGACTGGTATATTATTTATAATTTCATGTGAGAAAATGTCCAGTTGCATCTCTGAGACACCGTCTCGGACTGTTTCTGAATAAGAGCTTTCAAAAATGAATCCCAAGGTTCTGACTCAAAGAGCAAAGGATTTAATGAAGTGGTAATTTATCATTTAAGTGGACTGAATATGCTAAAAATCAGAAGCATTTATCTAGCATTAGAACTAGCAAGGTACATGGTATAAAATTAGTAATGGTGAATGTTTTATCTTAGGAATTTGAGAAAGCAGATTTTACAGGAAGATTATCTCAGAGAGGAGGCTAGAAGTCAGCATTGCTCTTTACTGGTATGAGAAGTCCAGGAAGTTTTAAGACTTTCCTTAAGAAAAAACTACTTGCAAAGATAATTAGTTCAATACATGGGTAGTGATGATCCACAGAAATGAGTGCACAAATCAATAGAAAAGTTTTAAGGGAAATGGTTCAATACTTGTGGAAACCATGAAAAATTAATGAAAAAAATTCATTCATTTTTCTCCCTTATTACCATTTAGATGAGCTCAAAGCAAGCAGTTAGCACAATAAAATGTGATTACTTTTTAAACTATTCAAAAAGATCTGAACAAGAGGCAGTGCCTCTAAGTATCACATCTCAAAGTATTTAAAATGCAATTTTTACTGTGAACTCATTAAATATTATGTTTGAATAACAGATGTTTTAATGATGAGAAAAGATTATAAATGTGCTAAAGATTAATTTCCACTTTGGGTGAATGAGAAGTCTTATATTTGACTTGTGAGGCAGTAGCAATGTTAGAACTTGAGTTTTTGTCGAGCTATCACAATACATGACACAGAGTTTGTAATTCCTTTCTCTTGATTGTATACAGTTCTGAGATTATTTAAGATTTTTTTTTAAACAACACATTTCCAGGTCTTACAGCCACATCAAAAAGTATTGAAAATATTGTCTTAAAAGCCCATAATCAAAGAGGAAACAGCAGAGAAATACAGAAAAGCTGTAACCTATATAACACCAGGACAGTTCTTCCCTACTATGACACACTTCGTAACAGCTGATGTGATTATAATGTCATACTTGTGAGGCCATTCGCAATTCCCTTTGAAAGGCTGTGATGATCAGAGGAGTTTCTTGATACTGGAAGACAGTGAATGTCACTCCAGTCATCCAGAAGGGCAACAAGAAGGGACCAGGGAGATACACATCTGTCAGTCTCACAAAGAAACTGATGGAACAACTAATTCCACAAACCATTTCCAGACAGATGAAATACAAGAAAGTGATTTGGAACACTCAGCATGGATTTATGAGGGGAAAACCATGCTTAATCAACCTTTACCGATGAGATGACAAGCTCAGTGGGTGTCAGGAGAGCAGTGGATTCTGTTTACCTTGATTTTAGCAAAGCTTTCAGCACTGTCTCCCATAATATCCTGTGTTAGGTTTGTGCGGCCAGGTTTAGGTAGAATGGGGCTATGGGTTGACTCCTGTAAGAAGCTGCCAGGAGCTTCCCCATGTCCAACAGACACTGCCAGGCAGCTCCAGCATAGACCTGCCACCAGCCCAGGCCGAACCCATCAGTGAAGATGGTAGCACCTCTGGGATAAGGTATTTAAGAAGGAGAAACACCTATGCAACTGCAGGCAGAGAGAGGAGTGGAAATCTATGAGAAAAACATCCCTGCAAACACCAAAGACTGGGGAAGGAGGGATGAGGAGGCGCTCCATATTCCCCTGCAGGCCGTGGTGCAGACCATGGTGAGGCAGCTGTTCCCATGCAGCCCATAGAGGTCCTTGGTGGAGCAGAGGTCCACCTGCAGCCCATGGAGGACACACCAGATCAGGGAGGTGCCTGCGGGAGGCTGTGACCCCATAGGAAGCCCATGCTGGAGCAGGCTTCTGGCAGGACCTGTGGACCCACGGAGAGAGGAGCCCACACTAGAGCAGGGTTGCTGGCAGGACTTGTGACCCCACAGGGGACCCACACTGGAGAGGCCTTTTCCTGAGGGACTGCACCCTGTGGAAAGAGACCCATACTGGAGCAGTTCATGAAGAACTGTAGTCCATAGGAAGGACTCAAGCTGGAAAAGTTGATGGAGATCTGTCTCTTGTAGAACTGATCCCACACTGGAGCAAGGGAAGAGTGTGAGGAGTCCTCCACCCAAGGAGGAAGGAGTGGCAGAGATAGTGTGTGATGAACTGACCAAAGCCCCCATCCCCCTGCACTGCTGAGTGGGACGAGGGAGAGAAAATCAGAACTGGATTCTGGGAAGAAGGGCAGGGTGGGGGGAAGGTGTTTTTAAGATTTGGGTTTATTTCTCATTACCCTACTATGTTTTGACTGATAATAAATTCAATTAATTTCCCCAAGTTGAGTCAGTTTTGCCTATGACAGCAACTGGTGAGTGACCTCTCCTTGCCCTTATCTCAACTCACAAGCATTTTGTTATACTTTTTCTTCCCTGCCCAGCTGAGAAAAGGAAGCAAGAGAGTGGCTTTGGTGAGCACCTGGCATCGAGGCACAGTCAACGAACCACACATCCTCACATGTACAGGCTAGTGAAGTATACAGGGATGTGTGCTGTAAACTGGCTGAACGGCCAAAGCTCAGAAGGGTTGTGGTTAGGGACACAAAGTTCTACTGGAGGGCAGTCACTAACAGTGTGCCCCAGGCACTGGTAATGGGCCAAATCCTGTTTAGTAGCCTCATTAATAATCTGGATAATGGGACAGAGCATACCCTCAACTACCTCACAGATGATACAGCCTGGGAAGAGTGGCTGATACACCAGGTGTTTGTTTGTGCTGCCATTCAAAAGGACTTTGAGAGGCTGAGGGGAGAAATCTGCAAAGAGGAGTCTCATGCACTTTAAGAAAGGGAAATGAAAGCTCTGCGCGTGGGGGCAAATAACCTTATGCACCAATACGTGCTGGGAGCCAGTTGACTAGAGCATAACTCTGTGGAGAAGATTTTCTTAAATGACTCCAGTAACTCTATAAATTGCAGATCCTTGTTGGAGTAGCAACATGGTGGGATGCAAGTAGTTAAATAAATTCTTGGTTTGTGTCAAGGATAATTTATTCATTAAAGCACTTGTTGTGGCAAAAAAGGGTGATGCACAGTTGGATCTGATATTCACTAACAAAGAGGTGTTGCTGACTGACACAAAGCTGAGCTGTTTTACTGACAGCTGACACAAGTTCTGATGAAGAGGTCAACAAGAAGATAGAGCCAGACTTTTCATGGTATCGTATGCTGGGAGGCCCAGAGACACAGGGCAGAAGTTAAAATGAAAGATTTTCAGATTAGATAAAAAGAGAACTTTATTTACCGTGAATACATGTAGTAGAAGAGGTTACCCAGAGAGCTTTTGAAGTCTCCATCTTTGGAGATTTTCAAGGTCAAACCAGAAAAAGCCCCAGCTGACCCTTTTTTGAGTCAGATTCAAGTAGATGACTTTCTGAGTTACCTTCCAGACTGAGTTTTCCAGAGTTCACCCATTTCATTTTTCATTTTTCTTTTTAACAAAACCTTTCCTTCCAGATAAAAAGAATAAAACTACAGATTATTTTTAACTGCTATTTTAAATAAACATCTATTACATAAATCACCCATACTAAGGCTACTGTATTTCACAGACACTTCATTAGTCATTTTTCCCCATGGTATATAGTTGAAAATATATTACTATTTATTTCTGTAAGTCAGTTCTAAGTCATGTTAATTGATTTAAGTAGCTTAAAAATATTAAAGAAAACAGTTGCTATCAGTGCTGACCTTGCAGCACACATCATCTTTCAGATATTCTGTTCTGTTACATTTTTAAGAAACCAGTCAAACATTATGCAAATAACCTTGTGTTTCTGATTATTTAAAAACTCTCAGCTTTGAACTTGTTTTCCTGCTCTGCTTCAATTAGAGCATGTTGAAGAGATTACTTCATCCCTCAGAATTTTGTTCTGGCTGTACATGATAAATTCCAAACTTTAGACTGAATCTACACAATCTGTTTTGGAACTGTTCAGTTAAGACATTAGATGTTGTATGTGCTCCTCAAAGGTATAGAATAAATTGTTCTGTATTACTGCTGGTATTGATCATTATGTGAAATAACATTTAATCTGCTGCTAACATTTCAGATGTCTTGAAAAAGGCCTCAAGAGAACTGAAAGGATGTACTTGGGAAGCTGGACTCTGTACTACTTTCACTCACATTAGCAAGGTACAGAAGGAATGTAAGGAAGTGTGGAAAACTTCATTTTGGAAAACTTTATTTTGCAAATTTCCCCTTTAAAATGGGATTAATTGTATTTTAACCCAAACTTCACACACACAATTAAAAACATATGTGTTGGGTTTGGGGGGTTTTTTGTTTGTTTGCTCGTTTTGATTTGGTTTGATTTGGGGATTTTTATTTGGTTGGTTCTGGTTTTGGTTTTCGTTGTGGTGTTGTTGGGGTTTGGGTTTTTTTTAAATTTTGCTTATTTGTTTCAAATAGAGGGCATGGCATTTGAGGTTGAGACAAGAAAGTCTTAACAAATGTCTGCTGCCCTGATTTGCTCCGGTCAGGTTTGGAATCACTACCAGTCAAAATTAAGAGAACCAAGGGGAGCTGTTAGAAAGGGGTGTACCAATGGGAAGACATGAGGTGAGAAGGGTAAGTATGATCCTAGTTTGGAATACTTTCAAGGCAGTTCGGTGAGAAGAGAAGGTGTCTGTTTCTTGAGAGAGTCAGAAAAGGCACAGCACTTGCTCCCACTCATGAAGCTTAGAAACTTTTTTAAAATGTCATCACAGCCAGTGAAGACAGCCACACTGATCTGCCAGAAATGGGGAAAAAAAGGTTTTCCCTGGGAAAGTGGTGTAGTAAGGTTGGATGTATGACATGCCCTGTGTAATATACACTCTTTAAACATCTGAAGTGTAATTATAAATTTCAGCTAGTTCCAGATTAATAGCAAATGCTGCTAATTATTTGAGCTGGGAGTCTAGAAACTGAGCAAGGCTTTTTGCTGAACATATGCCTCTAAGATATGCCAGCAGAATATTTTACTGTCATGACCAGTTTTGTTGCCTGAGCAGAAAACAAACACGAAAGGGCAGTCTAAGGCACAGTTGGAAGGTCTGTTTAATTACTGTTGTTGGCAGAATTTATTTCCAGAAATGTTATCACAGAATTGGAAACAAAATTGTCTCCTGGCACCACAAGAGCTTTTTCAGATATCACTCTCATATGTGACACTTCTGAACAAGCTGGAGGAAAAAAGGAGAGAATATTGTGCCCACTGACTTCAGACAAAATGCTATAACATCAGAAATATTCATTTAAAGAGAATTTTTGTATCATCAGCACTAACAGTGCAGAAACAAGCCTGAATCCCTCAAGACCCCTGCTAAACTACCTAGGCACTGTCACACTGCTTCAGCTTCTGCTGATTTATTATGCTTTTTTGATTTGCGCTTTTGGATATGGAGAGAGTGCCTAAGGCTTCTCACTACTAACCTGCTTAGCTTTTGTTTCTGCTGTGCATAGAGAAGACTTGTGTGAGTCCCTTTCAGATTAAAACTAAGACCAGACACAGCCAGTATCAGGTAAGGTATCAGGCAAGGTAAGATCTAGGATTTAAAGGAAAGCATCTCTGAACATGTTATGAGAACACATTTTTTCCCAGTAGGCTGCTGCAGTGCTTCCCTGGCCATAACTCACTGCTGTGTGAGGTCCCAGCTAGTGGTGCTTGCTGTGGTCCTGCCTAGTGTCTGCATTTCTGGCTTGGCACATGGCACTGGCTGAGGCAGAACACACTGCAGGTTGGTGAGGAAGGCTTGGTGGGCTCCAGGCTGCAAGGAGTGCTTGTAGTAGTAGGTGGTGAATCTGGCCTTGGATTCCTGGCTTGTACAGCTGAGACCTGGGAGGGAGGGAGGGAGGAAGAAAGGAAGGAAGGAAGGAAGGAAGGAAGGAAGGAAGGAAGGAAGGAAGGCAACCAAAAATTGATTAGCAAACCAAATGGGAGAAATGGGAGAAACAGGGAGGATAAGCCTGTGTCTCATTGTAGGAAGGCAGTTTCTTGTGGCTTCAAAAACTTGCTCTGGATCTTCTGCAGCATCAGGTGATGCCTGCCATGAAAGATGGCCCCAGAGCACGCTGCAGTAGAGAGTCTTGATATTGTTTTTATATTGTTTGAAATTCTGTGTCAAACAACTTGCAGAGTATCAAGGTAATTTATACTATCTCAGGTTAAAATGTGATCCAATCATTGATAACTAAAATTATTATAACTAAGAAATAAGGAGATAGAGTATATATGAAGTTAATGTAAAGGAAACTGATCAGTCTTCCTCAGCACACATTCCCAGATTTAAATTAAGTTGAATAGTTCTTGTCAATGTTTATGCATTTGTTATCTTTGATTAACATTGTGATCTGTTCCACTCTGCATGTTATGTTCTGATGCCATGGTTCAATGATGTCTATTACAAAATTACAGTCATTTTAGCTCACCTTTTTCTATAGTCCTGCAAACCTAGAGCCAAACAAAACACATCCTTAGAAGAAGAATGTGACACTTGCCAGCTTAGCCAACCCAAGAGCACAAGAGTGTTGCAGCAAGGCATAACAGCCACACAGCACAGTCAGAAAAACCAATCATACCACTGTACAGAATCCTGCAGGCAGGGACACATCTGCAAATTCTAGGCTACTACTTTGCGGTTTTAACATTTTTTTTGCTGCAAGTGTAGAAGAAAAAGGTGTAGAAGAAAAAATTTGAATACCAGCAAGACACACCTTTATCACAGGGCTTGGAGACAGCTTTCCTGTGATTCTCAAAGGATTCTTGCTTACAGGCATCTAATCTGCAGAGACAAGCAAAGAGAAAGAAAGTAACACATTCGATAGGATCTTACCACTGACTTGCTTATCTTAGTGTTCTGCTTTTCTTGTTCACTTCTGCTACAGAGATTTGCAAAACTGAAATATTTAAGTAACTTTATATCTAAAAACATCAGGCCTAATATTTAGTGTCTTAAATGCAAAAGGTGCTGCAGGTTATCAGTTTGTATCTCAAAATGTAGATATTATAATGCACCTTGCTTAGCATTATGGAGAATCAAATATAATTTTTCAGCTATCTAGATATTGCTTTACCTCAGTAATTCACATCATGACTTCCCAGTCAAGAAAATTCCACACATTCATCTGTAGTGTGTTAAATAGTTCCATGTATTCCTGAACTCAGCAATCATCATTGCTACAACATACTCCTTCTCCTACTCCTTTTCAGTCTTTCTTGTCCGGACTGAATGCAACACAGTTTATGTTTAATGTTCATGTACTCTTGCAATCCCATGTCTTTTCTCAGAAAATCCAGTTATTAGTCCTGTTGTTTTCTGATTACTTATCACTTAGTGGTATAACTGGGATCATAGAATAATAGAAGCATTTAGACTCAAAGGAACTCTGAAAGTCTTCTGACTCAAGCAAAATTCCAAACAAGACTGTCTTCAAAACTAGTTCAGGTTACTACAGATCTTGTCCACATGAGTTTTGAACACCTCCATTCAAAATCGATTCCACAACCCCCCAAACAACATATTTCAGTGATTTAATGTCTTTGTGCTCAAGAATGTATTCCTTACATCTATCCAGAATTCTCATTTAAGTACTGTTTGTTCCCTTTGCCCTGTTGTGCTTGTGAAAATTCATGCCCCCTGTTTCCTCTAATTCGACCTTGGATGATATGAGACTGGATCATTCATGCAGGGTGAAAACAAACATAGAAAAATATACTATTCTTATAATATCTTGAAAATAGGAGTCACTATTAGTGTCATTAATTCTGATTTCACAGGTAAGAGTTGTTCTATTAGAGATACTTTTGCTTAGGAAAAAAATAATTGTAATGCAAACAATATTAAAATAGCCCCTGCTTCTTCCTCTTTTTCAATAAAATCTGTATCCCTACCTGTTATCTTTCTACAGGTCTTGCAAATTTCTCAGTGAATCTCTCATTCAGAGTCACTGTTGCACCAAGGTCTACCGCATAGGAAGCTTGCAAAATCACTCCTTCTGCTTTGCATTCTGATAGTATTTTCTTAAGGGGATAAAATAATTCACAACATATATTTATAAGCACAGTATTCAACTATCTGAATGTCTTAACAAAATGTATCATGAAAATGTGTGAACTTGTCCGAGCAAAAAAGTATCCACTTTCTCTAAAGAAATTATGCTGTATATTCCAAGGCCTGATGTTTATTTCCTAAAAGGCTTCATGACTGTTTGGATACAAGGTGCAAGAGGCTTGCTTTTTAGGATGGTTAATTGCGGACTACTCTGCAGAACACTTGACCACAGTCTGATCTCAGAAGACAGGTATGAAATTTCCATCATTTCCATGGAGACACCATATAGGCTTCTGACCCTGGTGCAAGAATCTTCAACCCTGCTGAACTCAGTTCAGATAGGAATTTGGAGAATAAGACACATGATTTTACAGGGGAACTCGAGCTCACCTTCATCTAGGAAGAGCTTATCTAAGAGTTTTTACCTCCTTGATTTATTTCTCTTCTTTATTGAAAATGAACTATTAGAAAAGTTAAATTCCTGAGGAAATTTCCTTTTTTCCAGCTTAATCTGAAGACACAGTCTGAATGCACAAAGGCTGAGAATGATCAGCTAAGACTTGGAGATGCCAATATATTGTATCAGACAATCTCCTCAATGATGAGAGCTCAGCATGAGAACAACCAAACACTGAATCAAAAGTAAGTCTCTGCTTAGCAGGGGAAAAAAAGGGCAGTAGGCAAAAAAGAGAGAGAGGCAAAGAGAGACAAAGTTCCTTTAAGTGACAATTCAGTCTCCCTGGGCTTTTTTTCTGTTTGTTTTATCTAACAGGCTGAAAAATTTAGTATTCTCTCCAGATGAAACGGTGAAGATACTCTTCACTGGAATTGAAAGAGGTATTTAATGAACTCTGCTGATGATATCCCTGGTAACGGAACAAAGGATTGCAGTGAAATATCTTACTTGCTTTGTATTCATGGGAGTTCAACTTAATAGTAAAACTTAATGTTCTACTAGTACAAAATCAAGTTTTCCACCCTGAAAGGTCTTTCTAAGTAACAGGAAGAATAAAACAAACAGGCAGGCATACAGCAAAAATGTTTTGCTCTTATTTTGATTTTTTAATTATTAAAGGAGCTACATACAATGCTCAGCTTAGATGCAAATGCTGAAATGCTTTCTCCACGAATTATGATGCAACCTTCCCATAATGTCTTGGAGCTTTCCCTTCAGTATGCAAAAAGATGCAAAGTGTCACGGGGGAGTGGCATGACAACACATATGTTTCTCACCATTCCTTCACTGCACAGTTTAACAACTACATATCACAGGAGGCACTCTACCCTTCAAAGCCTTAAATGATATGTCCCATCAAAGTTCTTAATGTAAACAGCATGAACTATTTTTATGTGTCAGAAAGGAACTGCTAACTCCCCTCCTCCTGACTCCGCTGCACAGTTGGGGTGCAGAGTTCTTTCTGGATCTCAGTAGGAAAGGCACTGCAGCAAATGGTGCAACAAAACTGCTTTAATAATAATAATAAAAGCCCCAATAGAAATAGAAAGAGAAATACACTTAGGAAGTAAATCTTATGCTTCTTCAGGTGCTGGAAACCCTAGTCTTCCACAGCATCAGACACAGCATGATCCTATGCATGGAGTGGTTCATTTCCACCTAGTACCATGTCTCCTTATATCTAGTGTAGCAAACAAAACTACACATTTTGTTTTGACATTTGTTTCTCCATAATGCTCTTTCTTTATGCCCACCAGAGCATGCCTCAGTTAACATATCCCGGAGCTGTATCCACTAGCAGTACGCACACAGAGCCTCCCAGCATCTGCCCTCCACCTCTATACACTTGGGGCTATGCAGCAGTTGCTCATGCAAACGTATGGATAGACTAAGCCAAGACCCAGTATGGTTGTCAGGGCTTGCTGAAATCACTGGCTGTTGGACATAATGTCTTCCCTAAGCCTCAAAACACAATGATATTTCTTGTTTGCTTCCATTGGGGAGCGAAGACAGAAAAAGGTATACAAGAAGGGAGCACTCACTGGGAAAAAAAAGACTGTGATGAGATGACAGCCTGTGGCAAATAGTGTATCTTCCCACTCTGGAAAGTCTAATGGTGCCTGCAACTCTGAAGTTTTATCATTCCTCTGCTGTCAACAAACATCTGTGAAATGAGTGCTGATTTAAGTGGAAGATAACACCAGCTGTTGATGCTTGTCTTTCCATTATCTTTAGTGACACACAGGTGTGCAAGATATCTCCTTATGATGGGCTCTGTGACTGTCCTTTCCCTGATGGGATCTGTGCTCTTTAAAAACAGACAAAAGGCTTGCAAATGTCATACTAAACAAGTAGTAGATTCACACACAAAGTTCAAAAGTTTGAGGTTTATATTCACTGCAAAAGTCCTCCTTTTTTTTTCTCTTCAATATCCAATTCAGCACACTGCTGGTGTGTGGTGTCTGGTGGATGAAACAGAACAGTATAACACAGGCAGTAGAACTGCCAGAGTTGGAAGGCATGGTGTCATCGAGGCAGGGGGCCACATAAGACCACATTGGTCTCCCAGTTAAGGAAACTAAATGCTAATTAGTAGGCTTAGTACGCAGCCTTGCCTCTTCACTATTCATGTAAGGATGCTAGTTAAATTAGTAAATGAAGTTACTTGAAGGTAATAACTCATTCATGTTCCTCTATTCTTGGATTCTTTGACTGAGACTCTATTGCCTGATTTAAATTTATTTTTCTGATTTATGACTCTACCAAGTACTTGCAGCTTTAAATTAAATGAATCGTGCAATTTCTCTGAATCTATGAGAGTTTCCTTCCCCTCAGGGGTACTGAAGATACAATACCAATGTATCATGCACGTTTATAACATTGTGATAAGTTACAGACAGTAATATATAAATAAAAATATTTGGGTTTTTATCAGAGAGAACAGTGCATAGTAAACAAGGTACCATTGAATAATAAGGAGAAAAAGTAGTTAATGAAGGAACTTGCTAAAATTATCTCCAGCTAGGCTGCATAGTGAAAGATGGAAGAGGACCATGGGATACACGTAAAGAAGTTCTAAGGCTCATGGTGAACTCATAGATAGTCGACTTCATGGTCCAAAATCTCATTTTCTTCCATTTGTGAAATGTTACTGACAGTGTTTGAAAGTTCCAAGGTGTGTAAGAGCACTGAGGGCACTGAGGCCTTGGTCAACCACACCAGTGGGCTCCGTCCACCCCTTCTGCTCATGAGTCCAGGCCTTTCTAAGCTCCATCCCGTGCTGTTAGTCTGATCTATGCTGTAGGTTTGCTTGTCTATAACCATATTCTAGCACACCTGTGTCTGCCCATGAACCCCATTGCTGTGCCTGAGCTCTGGACTGACTACTGGGTCTGACCTCAGACTTGTTTTTCCACCTGCCTTGAAACTGTTGGACTGGATCTGACAAGAAGTGCATTGGCTTGCATTCATGGATAACTGCTTGTCTTTCTTCAAATGGGGTCATGGATTTTTGTTTCAATTTTCAAGTCTGAGGAAAGCATAGTTTTCTTCAGGCTTAGGAAAGATCTGAGACTGAAAACAATATTAGGTCTCCAAAATTATTGCGATCAGGACCTCTTTGGATCATAGTGCCCTTTATTGAACTGAAGGGCAAAATACTCCTCCTTGAGAGGTGCCTCAACCACATCAAATCTTACAGGAGTCAAGAAATTCCAGATTAGAGTTCTGAAGATAACCAGAGGTTGGGAAGAGGGGTCATTTACTTTTGTGGCTTTGAAGAAGATTTTGAATACCATATGAAAATGTGCTGTATGAAACTGGAGTGTGCTTCAGTTGCAGGAAAGTCTCCAAACCAAACATAAATACTATTCAATCACAGCCTTTTTTGTCTCAATCCTTACAGAATCTAATTAGTGAAAATTAATAGGCTGGGTTCTGATTTTCTTAAGTTTTTATGGGCACTTATTCTATGTCGTTTGTCATGATTCACAACAGCTGCAAATCTAGTCAACGGGCAGTTCATACTTCAGCCAGCACAGAATGTGTATCTCTTTGACAGGTAACTTTGTTTTTATCAGATAACTTGGATAGTGAACTGTAGGGTTAGTACGGTGGACCCTGGAAGACTGATCAAGGAGATAAGTGCACACCGTGAGGATGGCTCAAGACTCCATTTTGCCTGCATAGAAATTGTGACAAATAGGTGGAAGCCTCATGGCGGGAAGCCTCATGGTTAACGGTTCCCACAGGTGGAATGTGTAAATAAATTCCATTCTCATTAGAGATAGGGAACAGGACACCCAGGTGCACATGCCCGGGCCCCCTGCATATATAGGGCTGGCAGGCCTGGAGGGTGGGGCTTCCCTCTCCTGCACTGACACGGGAAACCTCATTGTGTTCCAGCTCTGAGAATAAACCTCTTTCGCATAAAGACCATGGCCAGCCTCTGGTTAACCTGCGCATATCCTCGAATCATACATGGACTATTAACAATTTATTACTCCTTGCAGAGACTTGGCTGTGATAAGGACAGAACAGCTTCCATAACCCACAGATGAGAACTTTTTGTTATTCTATTCTTTTATTTTTAGGAAAAAGATAATAGGTAAAAGATCATAGGTTTTGCTAAAGAAAACAAGTTTCCTTCTATCTATGTATTCCATGAAGGCAACAATCACAGGCAGAATAGTCCACAGGATTCTTTAATGTAAACTGCATGTTGACACAAAACTGACTTCCAAGTTGTGTTACATTTAAGAAATCTTTAAGCATGGCTATTTCCCAGGAATTTGGTTCCATTTTCCCTGCCCCTCCCTTAGGTAAAGGAAGACTGCAGTGAGGTTTCCCCCTCACCCTCCAACCTTCTTTTCCCCAGACTTATAAACTCAGCTCCCTCAGCCTCTCCACATAAATGACATGCTCCAGCCTCCTCACCACCTTTCCCAGCGAGACAGTTCAGCTCTGTAGGCAATGGCAATATAGGGTGGCTGCATGTCACTCTATCCTGAATTACTAGCTCCCAATCCACACCTGGATTAACTAGGAATCCCTTCGCACAGCAGCAGTAGAAGGATGGGCCTCTAGATTCAAAACAAATCAAAACCAAACTGCTGTCACAAACAAACAAAGAGCAAGCAAGGCAGTAATTTTTTTTTTTTTTGCATATGAATGCAGAATTTAATACTAGAATACCACTTTGCATTCAAATAGTACGGAGTGCCCAGAAGCAAGAAATTAACATGAGCTGCTCTTAATATCTTAGCAAATTCCAGAAGGTAATTTAAGGAGTATCCCGTATCCAGCTTTGAAGTTAGCCCTGCTTAGAGCAGAAGGTCAGCCTAGATGGTATCCAAAGGCCACATTCAAAATAAATTACTCTGGTTTTATTCTGTACCTTGAAGCACTCAAGAAAGTCCTATAATATACTTAAAAGAACATTCTCTGTAAAGACAAGGGCAATGGACTGACGAGATGAAGTAAAGAACTATAAAAACCTTTTCTAAATGGAGATTAAAGACTGCATAGGTACTTGAGTCCAACATTTAGAAACCACAAGAGGTTCCTAAAACACTCATTAACCTGTTACTTAAAGCTGTCTACCAGTCTGTTTTCCCCGAATTATCAATTCAACTCCAGTGTCTCATTTGCATCCCTGCCTCACTCCCTCCAATGTGTCACTCCACAAATGCCTGTGGAAATGTCCTTCCAAAAGGACAACTTAGGTGAAGATGAAGCAGACACCAGGCACATGAAGGGCATCTGATTGGCACATGCCTGGTGCATGATGGGTGTGTGCTTGTTGTCTGATGGGCACCTGACTGTTGTGTGCTGGGCATTTTATTGCCGTGTGATGGATGAGTGCCAGTGATGTGATGCATGTGATCAGTGTTGGACCAAGGACATTTGCTCAGTCCTGGCTACTCTATCCTGTGAGGCCTGACCATCGGTCTGAGAGACACAGGTGGAAAGACGGCATAGATTTTTAAATACAAAAGCCCTTCCCATTTTATGGCACATTATAGTCTACTTCCTCACCCTCCAAACATTTTGTACTCCACAGAATATAAAACTTCTCTCTCTGTCTTTCTTTGCTCCTTTGCACTAATATCCTGTGTGCTCCAATGAGCCCAGACTCCTTTCCTTGTAAAGTTAAGTAACTCACTGATAAGTGACAACTTACTGGTAAGTAACCCACCTCAGAGGAATTAATCTGGATCCCTAACGATGTACTGAAGAAGGGATTGTCTGCTCAGAACTTATCTACTTTTCTCATTGTACCACATAGTTTAATAAGATACTGCTTCCTATAGGCCTTGTTCTGATGATATCTTTAGGCCATGCTGTTTATTAAAAAATGCAGTACTTTGTTTTGGTTTTGCTTGTTTGAAGTTGGTTTTTTACAGTCTGAGTTGTCAGATCTCCAGTCTTGATTACTGCCCTAATGTTTCCCAAATATAATTACACTGGGCAATAGCACAGTGCAGTGCATGATTTTAGGCATGATTTTAGGCACCACAGGTTATGCCAGCTTAGGCTGACCTTGCGCTTCTGAAATACTCCCAGTTGTCTTGTGTTCATATGTAAAAGTCATCAGCTGGCTTAAACCTTTGGCCATCAGGGAATATTAGGCCAGCATCCAACACCAGAACCCAGACTGTGCAGTACCCAGAATATGACCCTTCTGTCGAAGAATCCCTTGGTTATTTTTCATTCTCATGAAAATCAGATAGCAAGTGCAGGCATCCTTTTCCTAACAGACTGTGAATTAAAATGGAAAATAATGCTCCTATTTCATATAGTATAAGACACAATGGAATGGCAAGTTGCACATGCTCTTCACACAGCTCATTTGTTTATTGGCCTATAAGAAATTGCTAAAGGATTACATGACAAAAAGGATGCTGATCTTGCATGTCCTTTCGAAAGAGGTAAGAGGTTAAACAAAGTTATTGTAATGTTTTCTTGCTTACCTTCACTCAGAACAAATGTGAATGCAGCCATATTCCGGTTACACATCAGTGCCACAAGTGCCAGCCAGGAAATAAATTATGCACAGCAGCAACCAAGTGCCTTCCAGATTCACAGGAAACTGCTGTTCAGACAAACACACATTTCCTAGTACAGTCTGAAACTAAATGAACTGTCATTAGGGAAGATAATATCAATACAGGAAGTATTCGAGAACAAAAATTTCCCTCATAATTTCATTTATTCACATCCCTTTAAATTGCTGTAATTGGGGATTCTAGGTTTTCATTTTAACAGTGGTATGTAAAGAGGTAATATGTTGCTCTTAAGCACTCAATTAAGGGCAGATAAAGAGGAATGTGCAAAGATCTATCATCCTCTCTAAGAAGAATTTCAAGAATGATGCAAAAAAAAAAGGATGAACATTGGGTAGGTACTGGACGCATATTTATCTTGATCCAAAAGACTTTGCTGTATTGTATTTATGTTGTTTTACACTTTTTGCACACTTAAATGAACTTATTTATTCTACATGCCCAAGAAATGAAGCAAGAATATCAATCCTGGGCTGAGATATCTCTCTCACAACCAAAACCAAAATAAAATCTACAATTTACTGAGAGATTAAGGTAACAGTTCAGTTGTTTCCAACTTGTTTCTCTTTTCAGCTTCAAATACCATTTATCTTCAAAAGACAAGTTTATTTGTGAACATCTTTTGTTTTCTCTCCTGTAAATATAATTTTACAGTTAAATGAACTTTAAAACAATATTTAGACAACTAGTAGCACCGATAACATAGAAAATTGTAAAAAGCCACAGTCCTTGATCAAACAGTTTCACTGGAGTGGGATCAAATCAGTGTGGATTCAAGGGAACTAATTTCCACAAACACATTTCTCCTACAATGCTGCCAAGTCCCTAGCTGCCAGAACAGAGTAACAACTCCTTTCCAACCTTCTAACTCCTCAAAGTTGATACAGAAGACCATATGTGTCTCTCACCAGTTGCAGTTTGTAGCAGCTCATGTCAGGTATGGAAATTATAATTAGTGTGATAAACATTTAATATGAACATGCCTGGAATTTCCACCACAGGAAAAGTCAAGGAGTCAGAGAGGTGGGGCTAGTATCAGAGAGTGAGGTTTTCTTTCCTAAGATGCCTCTTGGAGACAGAAGAAAACGGAAGTGGAAAAGGACACAAAACTTCAGAAGAGAGGTGGATGTGATGTACCTTGGCTTTGGGTACTTCCTCCCACAGCATCCTCATTTGAAAGCTGAGAATTAATGTAGTGGGTAAGACTGTTAAATGGGTTTTAAATGGTCTGGACTAAAATGCTCAGAAGGTTGTGATCAGTGTCCAGCTGGAAGATGACAGTGAGTGAAGCAGAGATTTGTACCTGTGCCCATGTGGTTCTACATTTCCATCTGTGGCCTGGATGGTGGCAGAGTCCATCTTCAGCAAATCTGTAGAGCACTCTGACCTAGGGGTGTGGCTCTTAGGGTTTGCCAAGTCCAGTAGTCCAGGACAGGAATGCTGCTGCCTCTCCATGCCTGCAGGACCAACTGGGAGAAAGGTTGAGCAAGTATTGGCCAGAGGCAGATGCACACATGCACAGGTGAACAACACATATGTGCATACACACACACCCAGCCACATGGATCAGCGCTGACAGGCACGCTCAGTCCACACAGAAACACAGGCAGCACCAATGGCCTTGTCCTGCTCCCCTCTCTGGCTAAGGAGGATTGGGAAAGACACTGGGAGGACCATACAATCACGGCCTACACCGCTTGATGAGGCAGATACACAGTCAAGGGAAAAAACCATTTAGCGCAGTTCCAGGCCATATCATCCACAGCAACAGCTGCATCCAGTGCCCTGGGGCTTCCCAGGAGTGCAGTGCAGCACCAGGGTAGAGCAGGCTGCCCAGGGAGAGGTGTAGGAAGCACACTGGAGGCTCTTAAGCTGGGGCTTGGCAAAACCCTGTCTGACACAACCTCCTGTTGACCTGCTCAAGAGGAGGTCGAGGAGCAAGCTCAGCTTGAACTGGGGTTCCAAGGCCATGGGCAGGGGAGTGGGGGCCCCAGGTGGGGCTGGTCAGGGTCAGAAGGCTGGACAGCACCCAACCCTCTGATGGGATGCTGAACTGCAGCCTCCTCCAAATAGCATTTCTGTGGTTCTTCACATGGAACTCAGTTAATCAGGGGCAGCTGCTACATGACTTCCATTACTGTTGTCCTCATCTGTGTTACTGGAACCATGGAGCAAGTTGGAGAGCCAGATTTCTCTTGTCTTTTCTTTTCCATCCCCCAAAGTAAGCTGGGAAGGGCAGAGAGACTGCCTGATCTGATTTTCATAAAGTAAATCTGATTATGAAAGTGGCAAGTGCTTGCTAATGCAATCAGCATTTCAAAATGTGTATGATTTCAATGAAAAAACCTGACCAAAGTTTCCTAAGTTTTAAGCAGATGTTCATCCTCAACTTTCTGTACTCCTGTAGTGTCTGCAATGTCTTTTCTGTGCTGACATCTGTATTTGCTGTTGTATTGCCTGTTGGCTTTCTCTGTGAACCAGACACTTGGTCAGTAGAAAGAAAAGAAAGAAGTATCAAATTGTTTTTACATACATAAGTAGGAACTAGAAAAAGAGAAGGACCAAGTAAACCATGTGAGGAAGTAAACTTTGTTTTCAGCATTAGGAAGGCATACACAAAGGCAAAATAACTACCTCTGGGTGATCAGCCACTCAAAATCATAGTGAGAGTGAAGGGAATGAAAACTAATTATGGGATGTGAAAGCCAGATCTGTGGTAGTGTGTGAAAATACTTGCATAATGAGGGGCAGAAAGGGAGACATGATGAGATGCAGGCAAGTTCAAGTGAAAAAGGAGAAGTATATGAGTTATGCCAACAAAACCTACTGTGCTGGAAGAAAGAGCACATTCAATATGAACCAAAAACAATGAGATGCAGAATGAAAGGTGATATATAAAAATGAATACATATGTAAGAGTGAAAAGTAAAACCTTTAAAAGTTATGGATGAGTAGGAAAAGGCATGATGAAATAGAAAAATCATTACAAAATGCAAGTGTGTAAGAAGAGGAAAATGTGGAAAAAATGCAGAAAATATTGCACAGTGATGTGTAATACAAATGTGTAAACAAAAGGAAATGCAAATAAAAAGACACTTAATGTCATATAAAAAAAGGAAATATCCTGGGGGAAAAAATGGTCAAAGTGAGGTGACAGAAATAAAAGATTAAAAAAGAGGTAGGAATGAAAAGCTGTAATGTGATATAAAAAAGTCACTACTTCTTTGAAAGTAAAAATGGAATGGTGCAATGTAGTGGCAAGTGGGAAGTAAGAGATGCAAGAATACATGCAGGGGAACGTGAGTGTATGTGATAAGAGAGTTAAAACAGATGTTGAGCTACAAAGCTCTTTAAAGAGCTTGTGCTAGAGATGAAAATGCACACTGAGTTTAAAAACTGAAATGCTTCAGTGAGAGGTGAAAAGAAAAATATAATGAGATGTGTAATTTGAGACCTAATAAATTGCACAAAAAACCCCAACCTGCAGTAAGAACCTAGATAATAAAAGGAAAACCTGAAAAACTATAATGAGACAATAGAGAAATGGACTATGAGGTGAGCAAAAATCACATCTGGTGCACATGAAACTTCTCAAAAACACAAACAAATACTCATAAGTAGAAAAACGCAATATAAGCAATGCATAGGGACTTGTAAAATGGAAATGTGTAATGGCATTTTAAAGACAAATAGGGAACAAGATGTGAATAATGAAGCTGCATAATGAAATGCAGAACAGATACGAGCATTAAAAGAGGAGACAAAAAAATCAAAAATGGGTAATGTTACACATCGAAGTGAAAAAATCAAACCAGGTGGCTCATTCAGGAAAACTTATAAGAAAAATTACATTTGGTGAGAAACAAAAAGGAAAATTTATTCTGAAAGGGAGAATTCATTAAAAAATGCAAAAATAAAAACTTGTAAATAAATAAAGAAGAAAAGCATGAGAATATTCAAAATCAGAAGTCTCTCATAATCTACAAAACGTGAAACAGCACTAGAAATAAATCAAGCTGTGGAATTACATGCATTAGAGAAAGTACAGAAATAGCTCTGAAAAAGAAAACACAGAAAAATTGCACAATGTGAAAAGAAAACATGGGAGGATTGGCAGATATGGAAATCTATGCTAAGAGACACAACCTACATTTTCAAGTTTCATAAAACACAAAGATGGAAGTTCGTTATGCATTCTTTCAATGAAAACCTAGTATGAGACACAAATATGAAATTTGTAATATGATATCATTCAAATGCGAATGAGATGTTAAGAGAATATGTTTATTGAGGTAACACTGTTTACATAGGAAGAAAAAAATATTACAGTTTTGAAAAATCATAGTAGGATGCTAGTAGGAACATATTAAATTTCTCCTAAGATGTAAGAAGTTAACTAAAGAATGTGAGGAAAGGAAAATGCACAGAAAAATCTGAAAGCTCACACTCAGAATACAATGCATAGTCTGTAACGGGCAGCAAAAAGGAAATTGGCTAATAAGCGATGATACATGAAATTCCTAATTAGATCTAAAAGCACATAATGAGACACTGAAAAAAAACCAAGCAGTGAAATAAAAATGAACATGCACAGCAAAAATCAAAACTGGAAACTGGAAACGAGATGCAAAAAAGCATTCATATTGAGATGCAAAATCAAAAAGGTGGGTAATGAGATGTGAAAATGAAAACTCATAACAGGATCTGACATCAGGAACATATAATAAGTTGAAAAAATTTAGTAAGCCAAGAAATACAAAATCTGAGAGACTAATGATAGGCAAGACCAGAAATGCACCTGTAAGATCAAAGAGGAAACATGAAATAAGTTTCAAAATTAAGTAGTGAATCCTGTGATGCAGTAGGAAAAATGCAGAATGAATTAAGAAAGATTAAATGCATGATGAAATACAAAAAGAAAAATCAGTAACGAGTTGTGAAACATCAGTGTTTGATGGGAAGCAAACCCCCCAGTGTATGATGTAACATGAGCACTGAAGTCCACAGTGAGGGCCTGGAAAATGAGTAATGAGATGTGAAATCAGAAATAAAATGATTTGTGTTAACAATCATTCATAATGACAAGCAAAACCAAGAACCGAAATGCTAATGCAGCATGGCATGTGAGTTGCCGAAGGAGACACAATAGCTGAGATGCATAATGGAATATGGAAACAGAAATATATAACGGAATGTGAGATGAAAACATGTACCGTAATAAAACATGCATTGCAAGCCATTTTGCCTTAGAAGGAATGAAGCACATTAAGCAGCATGAAAATGGAACAGTATAACTGAAACGTTCAAGAGGTTCAGAGCAGAAATTTTACTTGAATATTTGAACAATGGGGTTAATTACAAAGTCGCTGGCTGTTGTGCATTTATTTTACCCTTTTTTAGTTTTGAGCTTGCCCCACTTCTTGATACAAGAAGGATCTGACTCTGTTCACATAGAAGTTCCTGACATCCAGTGATAGATACTGTAACATGCCATTCACTCTGTGTGGCATCACATCTTACGTGTCATAGCAATAAGCTGCACTGGCAGATTATGGAGGAGAAACTGCCTTTGGGAATTCTCCCTCAGGCATGTCAAGGCCACCAAGCAGCTTATTAGTTGCATAACAGTTTCAGCCCTAAGGCATTTGTGCCCAAGCCCACTAGCAGAAATGTGGATGACTTGGTCAGGCACAGGTTTGCAAAGAATCAGACGCTGGCAATTTTGAGCATGTTAATAGTACATATAAATAATGGCCTTAAGTGCTCGAAGAGGAAGGCAAACAATTGCACTACCCTTCTGCTACCTCACACTTTCGTCATGCCATGCAATACATATAAGGCTAAACTCCCCAAGCAGCAGCAGCACATTTGGTCTCAAAGCATGCTCACAAGCCTGGTGAGTTGGCTCTGCTGAAACGCTGGGGCTGCTGGGCCTTGGTGGTGCCTCCTGGGGTGTCTCAAGACAGTGGGCCATGACCTTGATTTTCCTCTTTGAATAATTAATGCCAAAGCAGATCTGTTCTCAGTACATACCCCAAAGGTAATGTGATATTCACATCATCTCATGCCTCCAGGATATTTCCATCCCACAGGAAACTCATTTTTCCAAAGACTCTTTAGCATGGTTAGGTTACAGGTACTGTTCATACAGGAGACTCTTCACCCCTGCAGACAGTGCTTGCAAAAGGGAAAATTCTGAATCCCAGGGAGGAGCAAGGCTTGGCTCATGCAGGATGTGTGTTGTAGAGGCTACACAGCCACGGGCAGGCTGTGAGCATGCTTCACCTGAGCAGAAGGTTTTCTGGGATCATCACAGGGGTGCTGAAGCAGTAACTCTAGCTGAGCCACACAAGGCCATCCTACCCCAGGACAGGTCCTTCACAGGCTGGTCAGAGAAGGCACACTGGAAATGCAGAGTGACACAGGCTGTCACCCCTGCTCAGGTGGCCTCCTCAGGAGGCCAGTGCACAGAACATACACAGTCTTACTGCTGTTGTCTGTCATCCCTGCCACCAGCCATGGAAGAGGCACTGGTCAGAAAAGACCTGGTATTGAGGCTGGCAATGTTCTTTCCATTTGGAGTAGCTTTTTGGAGAAAGGGTCTCAAACTCTTCCGGTGAGCTGGCCAAAATAGAAGAGGGCAGTGCTGACACTGACCTGTCTTTGGAAAACCTTGCTGCCATGGGGTAAACAAGCTGAGTCATCAATCCTAACTGTGCAAGGGATCAGCCTGGAATGTTCCTGGGGCTGGAAAGGGCCAGCTATTGAGCAGAGAAAAGTGCAAAGCCCTCGCATGATATCTCCAGGGCATTTCCTTGCTTTACTATTTGCCACTAACGAGAGTGTTCCATCAACTTTGTAACTGCCCACTATGATGCAAGGAGTAATTAGATCATCCATCAATCTCATCTTTGTCTGAGCTCCTCAATATCAGATGCTTCCTTAAGTCATGTGTTATTGGTCACCGATCAACTTTATCTAAATATTATCACGCAGCCAGTTACTCTATCTTATGACAAATGTTAATTCCAGGTTACTGAAAGGGTTGCAAATAAATGGCACATCTTTCTTTCTTTCCTGTGGAGCTTTGCAATGGTTAGCATCAAATGTTTTGGCCCAAGTGGTTCAGGAGTTATTTTGGAAGAGGATGGTTGGAGAGGGGTTTTTAATAGGGAGAGGCTTCTATCTGCTCACTGCCGATGGCTTTTTCTTAGAGCCCAAACAAATTCAAATCAAACCCTTATTTCCTGAAAGGATGAACACCAGATTTGAAATATCCAAGACCTTTCATTTTAGACCCTCAAAAGTGAGAATCTCCTCCTAGAAAGCAGACTGTCATCTAAGCTTTGGAGAAAACTCCAGCCAGCTGCAATAAAATCAGGATTTCACCAATAAAATATTCTCTGCTTCAGAAACTCTGATCCTTTTAGTACAACAACCTGTAAAATTTGATCTGACAAGAGGTAAAACCCTCAATGGCATCAAGCTTATTAGACTGATTCAAAACGTAAAGTAATACTGTGATTACTGCATATTGCATGCATTAAGACCGTAATAAATAAGACTACAATCAGTTGCCAGCAGCAGCTGGTAACTTGTCTTATGCAGTAGAGTCAATCCAAATTACTCACTGAACTGTAGAACACTTTAAAAAATGGATAATGCTTTCGATGAGATATAAGACCAAAATACAGGCTCTGATATTACAGATAATAAAGCTAACTCCTGAATTGGATGGAGATGCTGAATGCACATCTAGACTCCATTATCTTTCCACAGCGTGCTTCCCTTCTACATATCCTGCAGCCTCCATTTATACTGTCTGATAAAACACAATTAAAACCACACTCAGTCAGCTACAGAAAATGCTCACAGACTATTTTAAATAAATAAGCATTCAGGAGAACTCAACTTTAATAGTGCAAGAAGCATTTTGTCAGAGCTAAAGACCAACATGAGAATTGTCTATCTTTGATACAAAACTTAACAGTTGATTTGTGAGTGTTCCACCTCATGAAAATGTTGAACAAATTCCCTTTTTTCAGAAAATGAAGACGTCATTACGCAATATTCTCCTTCTATTAGTTAAGTGTAAGCCATCTTTATGCATTCTCTGAGCTTACATTATTTCTCCTATAAATAAAACAGGTCCAATTCTTCGAAAGACACATGCACAGCTCCCCTAAACCTCCAAAATGGTAAGGGGTTATAAATTTTGCTTGTAACTCCTCTCTAGCTCACCATTTTGTTTTACCTCTGTATGATGCTGCTGTGGTTCTTCTTCTGGAGTGATATATTGCAGCACTGCAGTCAATTGTACCTGAACAGAAGGTTGCACCAAGGTTAGAAAATGCCTCAAAGAAAAGTGAAGTCTTTGGCTGGGCATTTCTAACTGAAACATATGGAACATGATTTCTCTTCCCCTATATTTTAACTTGTCACATTACCATGAATCTAGGATGCAGGTGAGAGGAAGTTGATATTAAACAGCTCATCCTCTGATACATAACCCAAGTGTTCCACGTGAGTTTACACTGGCTGGCAAAGACTGCTTTGAATCTGATATAAAATGGGTGTGAAGGTTTGTCTAGAGCCTACATTGAATAGCACAAGTGAAAATTAGAGTTCCTGTTGAAGTCATGACTCCCACATTACACACTGAATGCATCCACTAACACTTTATTGGAAGTGGGGCCAGGCTGAGTTTTAAAATTTTCACACTCTAAAGTAAGTAACAAATTGGATATTTAGCATATAGTTAAGATTGCCTAACACTTTTTTGTTATAAAACTTGGTTTCTGCTGATTACAATTTTGTGAATCTTAAGGTGTTTGGACTTGAATTCCCTCCTTTATGTGTTTGACTGTTCCTTTTCTGGTTTTTAGCTCATGTAATATAGACATTTCCAAGACAAATGTGCCAGAACATATTTTCCCCCAGCCTGAAAATAATAAGAGGAAAAAAAAAGTCAGAAGAAAAATTTCTTTTATACATTTATCTTTTAGAAGCTTTAGTACTTTTGCAGATGGAGTTGCTACAGTCACTACATATGTAACAAGAAGGCTGTTTTAGCTCTTGAGGTTGCCCAATTACACTGAAGTGATAATCCTTTGGAAACAAGAAATAGGAAGTTCACATACATTCAAAGGCCACCAAATTGTCTAAAGATGTGGCCTTCACTGAGAATGGTCCATCCCTTTGCTCTTTTACATATCAGACAAATGGCAACTGTTCCATGAGCCAGAGAGCAGATCCATAGGTATCTCTCTTCGGTGTTGGGCTGAAAGGACTCTACCGGCTGATCCTCCCCACAACGGACCAAACAGAAAGGCCTTCCTTGAGTTTTTCAGCATTCCCTCCTGTGGCAAAGAACTTGAGGAGAGACACACTTTTCTCCTGGTGGTCCTTTTTGTAAGGAGAATAAGATCCTAGAAGTAGAGACAGCAACAGATTCTCAACATCTCTCTGCAGACAGATAGGGATACCACCAGGAAAACGTGTCTTTTTTTTTTGTAAGGGCAAGCTCTTGTACCAGCATCTCTTCTAACAAAGGTATAGAGGACTTGCTGTGGTTCTTCAGACCCTCAGCCGGCCAATGACTCATGCTTTAAGGAGGGCTAAATTTTTTTAAACATTTCCCACTAAATTTGAAGGCAATAAGTCTAATTACACTTTATGCTTTAGCGCACTTAGAAGAACAGCATGATTTGGAAATGGCTCTTTTCAGAAAATGGCTTTGTAGAACACATTTGAAAGTGACTGCTTTCCTGAATGCAAATGTCTGAATTGCTCTAATTATCTAACTGGGGAAAAATAGGCTTTTTTTAGACTGCCGATATCTGAAGAAACTATGAAAGGACAGGACAGCTTCTCCCAGTATTCCTTTTTAGTATGCTTTCTATTCTTGTTCTAAACACAAATAACCAGTGAGGATGCCAGTACTCTGATTCTATTATTTGGTAATTAGATGTCTTTTTTTCAAAAAGTCCCTTAAAAAAAAAAAATCACAATTTTAATTTTCAACTTGTAAATCCTAATGATGCTACATTGTCACACTGACATTTGGAGCCCCTAAACACCTTCACATGGAGTTCAGAGAAGTAGAAGTAATGTCTCCAGGACTTCCTATTACCAACCTTAACTTGTCTTTAGCCTGACAAGTAAATAACATCCCTGTAGTAAGTACAACATCTGTTTGCATGAAAAAGCAGGAATAGAAAGAGTATTTTTAGTTTCTTTTAATGTAATTTCACAGCAGGGAACTGAAAAAAGAAGCATCATGGCTGCATCTGATCTCCTTTAGAATATGATTTAGAGACTAAAGCATCTTCTACTGTCACTGCTTATAGGTGGAAGCATCACCAGGACTAAATGTAGAGACCTCTGCTTGGTCTTCTGAGGTGGATATGGGTCTGGGGGATGCACTGCAACTTTTATTTTAAACTCTGAAGCGAATATTTGGTTGCAGTCAGTCAGCGCTCACCTATCTCATTGAGCCTTCTGTGGAGAGTATCAGGCAGAAAAAGATGGTCTGCATGTCTTTCCTAACTGCAAGAGAAGACTCGGCCTGTAGGTATTAAGAACTTGGTCTCAATTCTTATCCCATGGGTACCTGCAAACATAAAGAGATACTTATTCTTCCCCTGATTTACACTAGTGAGGAAGCCCTGGTCCCTCAGCCAGTTCCCGAGAGGGCTGCAGCAGGAAGCTCAGGTACAGATGGCCCCTAAAGGAGCTGTCAATCCTGCTCCTTACCTTACCTGCATCCTTACCTTCCAGCTGCCTCTCCTCCTGCTATCACACTGTTTGCTGTCACCTGCACACTTGAACTCCTGTTTAAACTGCCAGTCACCAAGATTTTCACAGCTGGAGACCAGGTCTCTTCAGGTCCTCAGGTTAATCCTCTCTGATCCCGCTGCCTCATTATTTTGCAGCCAATAGGACAAAAGGCAGAGCAGCAAAAGGTTATCTCTGCAGCCCAGCATAGCTCTGCTTGCATGGTACATGTGCTGGCATTTGTTACAAGGGTTTCACAGCATGTAAGAGGTCTTCCCATACAGCAATTAGTTGGATAAAGGAAAGCCATGTCTACACTGCTTATTGACTTCAGTAAATTATTTTTTGCACTTGCCTTTCTTCCCCTATTTACTGGTTTGCTCTGGATTGGATAAAGAGAATGAACCAATTTGTACATAGGAGGGATAAGGGGAAGACCAGATCTCTTGACCACCCTGCACAGACAAACTGATATCACAGTGGCACTGGGAGCATGGGGGAATTCTGGTGAGCCCCAGAGGGGCTATGGCAGGAGCAGTACATGGGCATGGCAGACACAGCTCCAGGCCTCCGTGTCCAACAGCAGTGGGGCTGAGCATGTGTTCCCAGTAGGCCCCTGCACAGCCCTGCACTGACCAGCACTGAGGTAATAGCCAGGCCCAGAGTAAAGCCAGGATTAGGGCCAGCCCAGAGACAAGACTAGCAGAGGGATTTATATTTAGATAGACCCTTCTGCACTTCAGGGATGCAGTGATGGTTCTCATCAAGGGCAGCCTCTGGAGTGTGACTGTAGTGTCCCAACTTCTTTTCAGTGTCCTCTGGGTTCAGGGACAGCCCCCAGCACCCGTGGGAGCACAGCCAGCTTTCCTGCAGGGAAATTGCAGAGGCACACTCTTTCCACAAGGGTGGATGTAGAGAGACACAGAAGTTAGGAGAGGGCTGAAAGCATCAAGTCCTTCATAGGATTGAGGCTGAAACTTGTATGTTTTGTCCCTCCTAAGGACTCCTAAGCACTCTCCTAAGTACAGATAAGGGCCTTGCTACGTGACTCCATAAAGGTTAAAATTATTTCTGTGAGTTGAGGAAATTGCTTTGCAGCTGTTTACTTCCCACTGTAGCTGTATTTTTTGAATTCTACAGGGCAGTTCACAGAGAACTCAGATTCTTTCTCTCAGGTTTCTGTGTGATTCATGGCTGTCACAGGTTGGATCTTCATATGTGGTGGGCTACTTACTTTCAAAAAACACTGAATATGTGTCTTTAAGTGTACATTTTATTCAAATAAACCATTTTCACCTATAAGAGCCAATTTACATCTTATTTTTAACAGTAAGCTGGGTTATTGTCAATTCAACTACTGGAGTTGTCCCAAGATTTTCCCTCATGATCATCTGAAGGTTTGGTAAATAATTCTAGCACTTGGGACACATTTTCAAAAGTGTCAGTCCCTGCTACAGGTGGGGAATATGCCTCGTGGTGAATGGTGCTACCCCAAGCCCTAGGCAGAATGGACTCCTGTGACAGCCCTGGAAGGACCTGGGGCAGGATTAGGGTTAGGGTTAGGGTTAGCAAGTCTCTTATTCCTCTTCTTATGCTTCAGTACAAGTACCTTACTTTTAGTAACATCAAGAGATCTAGCTCTCCAAAATAGACAATAGAGGCAAATGGTGTGTCTGTGAGTATAATAATTTCACAATAAATCGGTGATCAAAATTAGAGGTAACTATCAAAAGTATCTTCTGGTTTTCACAGAGTAGAGATTTGGGGCTCAGAAGTGATACCATAAAAACAATTGAAGGAATAGTTTTCCATGGTTCAGTGAAAAACATTGATATGCTTGTACAAGTCAAAAAAGCATTGTCCCTGGTATAAATCATTACATAAGTATTCATTCTTCAATATATCTGCTGCTATCAGTTCCTAAAAGATGTCTGACACTGAAAATGGAAAGGAGTATTTATTTCCCTGCCTGACTTCTTTGTTCTCAATAGCACTGTTGAAGATGTGCCTTGTTTCTAGGACAGTTTAATGTAGCTATGACATAACCTTTGAGTCCCCATCATCTCTAAGGATGTATACTCCTTGAGTATAACATAAAAACTCCCTTCCAGTATGTGTTTCCAATATGAGTAAGATACAATATCAACTGATGTTGAAAAGTGGAATTTTCTTAACCTCATATTAAACTATGAAAAAACCTGGAAACAAGAAAACTTTGATAGAATATCTTCCACAAGGGACTTGAGTTTCATGTCAACACTGACATTTCTAACATTACAGGCTAGAAAAGGAAATACAAATATATATTAAAGCATACAGGAGAAGAGTACTTTTCCTAACATGGACTTTTCTAGTGCTTTCCTTTCCATTTCTGCTTACCTTTCTAGTTCTGCCTCATGAACTGTAAATTGCTTAACCTAAGGATTATTTTTTAGGATAGCAAGGAAGACAGTATATTAAATTCACCCAGAAACTCCTGTGACTCCATCAACTTCTACTCAGAATAAATTATGAAAAAAACCCTAGTGATTTGGTAGGAAACTTTATTTTCCTACACTGGTGCGCTTAACTGTTAGGTTTTAAAACCCAGTATGCAACTGGTACATGTGACACTATCAGGAAATGTATATCAGTGGTGTGGATATGTGCACCTAAAGTAGAATTGTTCTTTCTAGCTTAAGTAAGAGTAATACACTGTGAGAGACATGTCACTGTGGCAGATGAGACCCTACTGCAGTAGTTTAAGAGATTATTGCCCTGACTTTGTACCTGACTTTAGCTTGATTTATCTACTTCCTCCCAGTTACCTGAACAGAATATGCTGTGTTGCAGATATCCACTATCAGCTTAGACTGCTCCTGAAGGAGGGTCTGCACTACAGCGTCCAAGCTAGAACTGATCATGTCTTCATTACCCTCATTTCCTGCATTAGGTAAGTGAGAAATTGTGTGGATATGCCTCCTCACATTTTCATTTCCTCCATAGATTTCCCCTTCATGATGACTTCAGGAATAAAGCATTGATAACTGAACACTGTGGAAACAGAAGGGTGCCATAGATTTATTCACTATTTTTACATGCAGTAGATTTCTGAAGCAGTGGTGAAATACTTAAAAGAAGTATTTTAAACCTTGTAATTTCAAAAAAAAAAGTCTTCTCAAATTTCTCTTTTGAGTCAGTTAACACTGGGGGGAAAATGTCCATGGCAACACTCCACACATTTTATGATGCAGCATAACTCATTAAGATACATGAAAGGATTTTGTATGCATGTATTGTACTCACCTAATGACTAAAATGATCAGTGTTAGTTCACTGTACCCCCTAAAATAAGATTATGGTTCTCTATTGCCCTTCTGTCAATTCCAACCACAAGGAGATGGCGAATGTGAATGGCCATTCAGAAGGGAGGATGAAATTTTCCTCTCAGGGAGGAAATCACCTCCTTTGGTGGGAGAGTGCTAGAACAATCCGGGCACTTCGACCTTTCACTGTGGCTTTTTCTGCTTTCACAGGCGATGTCAGTGTGAGTAGGCTGTGGCTGGATAGATGGTGTGCTGCCCATAAGCAGTGTAAGGGCAGGTTTGAAACGTGGTGTGCAGATTTGTATGTGTTTTCAGACCAACAAATAGAAGGACAGCCAAGGGAACAACCATTTGTGCAATAAGTAAAACAACATTACTTGTTCATGAACTCACACTGTTTTGCTCACTTGAACTTATCTTGGTGTTCCTAATACCTATTTTTAAATTGTGCATAGGCTGCCTTGTAGCTGCACCAATATGTTCCTTTGGCTGATAACAACATTGGGAAAAACATTAAAGGACAATAAAGGGAATATGTTAAAGGCCTCACGATCAAAATGATCGTTCTATTAACAGAAGACTTAAATTAACACTTCTAAACAAAAAATAGAATTAATTCAGTTCGCAAATAACTTCCCAAACAGATGAACTCCAAATATAGCCAGAGAACTGCTGAATATTTCAGAAATAATGACGTATTTGTTTAAGAAAAAGCACTGTTGTCATAAACACATCTTATAGCATACAGATCAGCAGAACATCATCAATACACAGATGTAGACATGAGCTTGTGCAAACAAAAAAGCGTTGCTGCCGGTATTATAGCAGTTAGAGAAATATAACGGTGATGAAGTCTCCTTTTTTGAGAGGAATGGAGAAGAAACTCCCAATGTATTTCCAAAAGAGAATGGATTTCTTACTGACATTGGGCCAATTACTGTCCTGTATAGTCTATGACAAAGCTCCTTCATATCCTTTTAAGGAGGTACTCATGTCTTGAAAAGTTTCTCTCGAGTTTTCTAGAATTTTCTCTAGAACCCTCTAAAATATTGCCCAGGTTTGATGAACAATCAATTCTCCTTGCCATAGGGTCCTTAAGTCTCTAGGTGGGATCAAACAGCTGTTCACTGCCTCCCTCTAGCAGCCTTCATCACCACAACATAATGTAGCCTCCTTGGCCCTACAGAAATCGAAGGCTGGACAAAGGCAGATGATAAAATAGGGTTACCTTTAATGGAAGCTTTCCATGGTGCACAACTCACCGAGAATGTCCCCCTGAGATGAACACGTGATACAGAAAAAGTACTGTTTTTATAAGGTTACCAAATAGCACACCCAACTACAACCTCCAGTTAGGAATACAGATATTGTAGTGCTTGACGTGAACCTCCAATCAGCTTGCTCTGTTAGAGATGGCATGTGTTATGAGAAAGCCTTCAGGAAGGCATTAATTGTTATGGGAAAGAGGGTGTCAGTTGTGTCCCTCTTTACCCATTGTTATGAGACTGTCTCTGGAAGACACCTGTTGTTTATGAGAGAGTATTTGGGATGGTGTCTTGTCCTTGGCTCCCAGAGGAATCTTAGACCAGGCATGGTCCTAAGGAATTTGTTTATCTAATGGGAAATGCACTGAGGCCCTGTAGTTAGGGAACTATAACTGTATAGTAACAGTCTATAGAGCTACGAATATATGAAGAATAAAAGCAAAAATCATTCAGGCATCAGTAACAGGTACTCCATGCAGATCTATGTGGATAGAAGGTACCAGAGACAGCTGCCTTTCAGTTCTGCATGTGCTGATTTCCTATTCTTACTCATTTCAATGAATGAAGATAATACTGAAGAATAAGGAGAAGGTAAATAAAACTTTTGTAGTAAAGAGATAGACTTAGAGGAAAGAGATTAAATCAGTTTAGTCACTAAATTACCATAACATCGCAGCAAATAGAGATTAATTTGTGGCAATATTGGTGGGGAAAGCAGAAACACCTGAAGTATTTAGCTAGAAAATTCACATCAAAATCTAATTAAATTCTCTAGTGTTAAATAGTTGAGCTAGGCAACTTCAGGTCTTAAAACCATTGTTCATACCAGCATGTCCTTAGTATAGCCAAGAAAAGTAATATTGACTGACTCAGATGCTAAGATTGTTTTATTTACATGAAAATTTAGATATACTAATCCATGGTTCCTTCACCTCAAGCTAATATGTTGTTCACTGACCTGTCTTAGATAAATTACTTGAGGCAAGAGATCCAGGTGTGAACCTAGAAACAAAGCCTCCAAAGTTTTGAATGAAGGACCAAATTAGCTAAAGAGCTGTTGCAGCTCCATCCCTCCAGGTCCATCAGCTGCAAAGCTGAGATTGAAATCTAACTGTTAAAGGGTATCCATGCCACTTATTCCTAGTAGAACTCTTGGGACAAAAAATTCGGAGGAGTGTTGCATATTTGCAAAGACATTGTGCAAAAACTTTGGGTTTTACAGTTGCAAGAGACAGTGCTAAACCTGGAAAATCACACATAGAGCCACTGCTTTTGATGGATTTTGTCGAAGAAAGAGGAAGCTAGCAATGGAAAGACGCACATAAAAACTGCAGTCAGATAATTGATCCTGTTTGTGGACTAGAAATGCTTGCTTTTTTATCTGCATACCTGAAGCCAAAATCCTGATCTAAAGTACATTGACATTTCAGTCAAAATGTCTTTGACCCATGCCTAATCATTTTAAATATTAGAAAACTCTGCATGTACTGAATATTCTGGGTGTCTCTTGGAGAGGGAACTAAGGGACCCATGAACTCCTTATGTGCTGTAGCTAATAATGAAGTTTAAGGCACAAAAAACCCCATTTGAGACACTGTGTGGAATAACCCATTTGCTTTGATTTACAGATACTGATACTTCAAAGTAAAAAACATTTCCATTTCACCCAAGATGGACCTTCATAAGTCTTGTTTCTGCCATACTAAAATCTCATCTAGGCTAGGAGAAAGCATGGAGTTGTAATTGTTGGAGGAGGTGAAATGTGTTAAGTAATACATCAACATTATGTTAGTGCCTAGCGACATAAACCCCTAGATAGAAGACCACCAAACATCACCTAAACAACCACATCCTAAAAACCTGAATCAAGCAAGAATGACTACTGAAGAAGATTGATCTGGTCCATGATTAAATGTACTCTACTGACTCACATTCTTTCGTTTTATAAAGCTTAATTCCCTGTTATAAATGCATTAATTGACATTCAAGTACACCACAATTTTATTTCATCCTGGATATATAATCAGTAGATTAGGAATGGATTCAGTAGAAAGAAAAAAATATTTGCATGCTATTTTAGTCATTCAGATTTCTTGCATTAAAACTTGGTTTCAAGTTGTATTTTACTTAAACTTGCCCAGGTCATTAAAAAGAAGCAGCAGTTGTATTCAGCTCTGAAGATAAATACGTGCATGTGTTGTGTTTGTGTGGCAAGGTTTTGGTAGTGGGGGGGCTACAGGGGTGGCTTCTGTGAGAAGCTGCCAGAAGCTTCCCCCATGTCCAAGCCAGTGTCAAAAGGCTCCAAGACAAACCTGCTGCTGGCCAAGGCCGAGCCCAGCAGGGATGGTGGTAGCTCCTCTGGGATAACTTGTTTAAGGGTTAAAAGTTGCTTCACAAGAGCAACTGCAGCCAGGGAGAGAGGAGAGAGAATATGAGGGAAACAGCCCTGTAACCAAAAAGATCAGTGAGGAAGGAAGGGAAAGAGGTGCTCCAGGCCTGGAAGGGACTACAGTGGAGCAGTTCAGGAAGGACTGCAACCCATGAGAAGGACTCATGTTGGAGCAGGGGAAGAGAAGAGTCCTCCCCATGAGAAGGAAGGAGCAGCAGAGACACTGTGGGATGAAGTGACCGCAGTCCCCATTCCTCTGTGTCACTGTGGGGGAAGAAGGGAGAGAAAATTGGCAATGAAGTTGATCCCAGGAAGAAGGGAGGGGTAGGGTGAAGGTGATTTTAGGACTTGATTTTAATTCTCACTATCCTACTCTGGATTTGGTTGGTGATAAAGGGAATGCGTTTCCCCAAGTCAAGTGAGTTTTGCCCGTGATGGTACCTGGTGAGTGACCTCTCCCCATCCCTATGCTGACTCACAAGCCTTTTTTCTCCTCTGCCCAGCTGAGGAAGGGAAATGACAGAGTGGCTTGGTGAGCACGTGGCATCTAGTCAGGGTCAGCCCACCACAGTGCACTTGTTAACAAAGTTTTGCTTTTCATCAATACAAGGCTGCTCTTTTAGAAAGCATAGACTTCTTCTGCATAAAATTTCTGTCTTCCCAGAGGAAAGTATATGCACAAGTGAAGAGACATATAGATTTAAAGCATCATGTAATCAAGTAAAGAAAAGTCAGTCAAGTCTACTCCTGTGATAACAGCTCTTTCTCCCTTTCATTTCAGGGATTTGATGATGCAAATACAAGTTTGGGAGAGAAATGTGGAAAAAGAAAATTAACTAGAAATCAGGAGAGAAATGGTGTAGGGGTATTACCTATAATTCAATTTTCCACATGAAGAACTTGTGTAAATTCTCAAGAGATATAAGATATCTTCAGTTTGAGTCTTCTGATGGCAATGTATCAGGTTGAAAAAGGGAAAGGTCTCCTCTTCTCTTTGTGGTAGTTATGCTCATCCAAAAAAATAATGATGGAGAAAATAATTACAGCAGTAACACCTATAAGACAGGCAGAATGTCTTCATATCTGCAGTTTCCCTCATGAGCAAGTTCAATTTGTATATAAATGAGAAGTCTTGTCATCAGCTACATGGATATTCACTGCTCTGATGTTGAAGGAGCTCCTTGACACAGTGCATGCACCTTTAGTGCTTCTTGCTTGTGGCTCAAACTCTGTGCACCAATGTCCACACATTTGAGATACGCCTTTGAATGCCCTTCATTTTATGTACAAAGTGAAACATCCTCCCTGTAACCTTGCCTGGTGCTACCTCCTCCACACACAGCACTTCCTTCTTCGCCTACATGTGGAGGTCCCTCTTTTTGAGCATAATTCAAGACCCTCTTATTACATTATTCAGTTTGTTCATAGGGATCTTCTCCTTACTGTCAGGTGGATACCATCGTCTCCTAATAGACCCTCATCTTCACCAAATGAAGTGTCATGATCTAATAAACCAAAGCTTTCTAAAGATATCAGTTAGTTCACCACTGCAACAGTACAGGCTGGGCATAATAAAATGAATTTCAAAAAAATTACAACATTGTCACTGTAGTTCTTCCACTAGTGTGACTGCATTAGGAAATCCATGTTAATTGAATTATCATGAAAGATCATGAAATTACAAACTCTCAGAATGGACAAAGTATGTTGCTTGGAATCAGTGCACATCTTCATTCTTCCACTACAGGCTTGGACAAGCCATTCAAGGCAAGAAAGTGAAGTTAAGTAACATCCCATTTACATATATATTGAGCCTTTTGCCTGTGTACTAGACTGAAGTGTGGTCACTAAAAAGCAAATATAGAACTGTAGCAATGTTCTCTCATTCTTGATCCTAACTGAGGTTAATATAGCAGCTGGGAGGTGAAAAAACAAGAAATCAGAATCTCAGTTTTCGTTTGTACAATCAGATTTGAAGGGCTGTTTTCATCATGCTGTACTGAATGAGATTGTGTCAGATGGAAAATGTAAGAAAAAGGAATTAAACACTTGGCTAAAAAACTTTCTCAATGTCACAGTAGTGTGACATTAGTCTAGCACCAAGTGTTAGAAATGCTTTCTCCTTGTTGATTGCAAAGTTTTTTAATTCTTATCCAAAATGGTCTGACAAAATAAACGTGGTCTGGATATATATTAGGGATCTAAATTTAAACCGCAGTCATTCATTACTAGTCTGCTAAATGATTACATTTAAAATAAAAAAACAATCCATATTAAAGATTAGCATCAAATTGATATTGAAATGAATACATCAGAACACAGAATTCAAACTTTTGCTTCAAACACATTTCTTTGTGTTTTCATGCTTTAAAACATTTGCTGAGCCAAAACTCGAATGTAAATATTTCATTATCCAAGACATTAGGATACTAGCTTGGGAGAACAAATGGGATAGCAGAAGTATGATTATGGCTTATCTGATAACATAGCATCAAAATAGCAAAACAGAAAATTTCAGTGCAGTATAGTATGCACTCATCTGCAACTCCAATTGTCAAGTCTTCAGGTTAAGTTTGTCTGTGTTGAAAACAAACAAGGTATTGAACTTCCAGTTATGTGTTCAACTTCCCTCCTGGGCACATCATTTAGGGACCACATTCTCTACTGTGTTTTGTAAGCTGGGGACACTATTTCCTTTCCCCCAAATGAACAACCAATTTTCCTGTGAATCACTGTAGCTATAACAATGCTGCATACAGACTACACTGACCCCTCTGAAGCTAGACAGTTAGATACAGGAGGAAAAATAAGTTAATAAAATTTTTCTGCATGTGAGATTGTCCGGTGTTTCATTTCTTAACATGTGTTGGAGGACATGTCTATGCCACAACTCTTGTTAGAAGACAATATGGTCCTGGGAAAGTGGGACATTCTGGGGGTATAGATCACCTAACTGGAGTAGTTAAAAGACTGTGTGGCTTGCAAATCAAGAAGCTTCAAACTTCTGTAAGGCAGCAAGAAACAACTTTAAAATAAACAAGGTAATTGTGGCAGAGGTGGAGGTACAATGGCTGCCCTGGTGGATGTTGCAACAGTTTTTCAAATACAAGGCTGGTATTAAGTGCATCTTCACGGTGACAGGTACATTGTGCAGGCCACTGCATAATAGCCAGGGACAACACTTAGAACCATTTTTACTGAGGGCACACCACCTCAGAAGTTACTGGGAAGAGATGTTTTAAGCTGGTCCTCAAAAAAGCTTTTAAAGCTAGATAACCTTTAACACTTTGTTACTATTATAAAGTAAAAGCCTCCATCATAAAGCACTTTAACTGAGCACTCTAAACAAAGATGTGGAAATATTTATAAGTGCACAGCATTTTTTGCTACAATAATATATCATCAGGCTTTATAAGCACTTATAACCATAGCTGCACTGTCTGCCAGCATGCTGTGCTTTAATACAGTCAGGGTTAAAATAAAAACAACAAAGGCACCTTGTTTTGTTTTAGGAAGTTGATTGTAAAGTAGCATCTCCAGCCCTAGAAGTCCCTGATATTTTAATAAACCTCACCAACATTGTAGAAGCAAATTGTTACAGGGATCCAGCCTTGTAAATGAACTATACTGTCCAGGCTAGCCATGGTGCACCTGATATTCCAAGCATTCGTGCTATGTACTTCACATGTGTACGTGGTATGCTCTGTAGCCTGTCTATGAAGGAGGTGTATTCCATATACCATGTGGAATTCCACGTACTTCAGCTGGAGAAAGGCCAGACAACTTTTTAAAAGGCTTTGGAAATTATAAAGTCACACGTTGAAAGACACACATTGAAAGTCTCACTAGAGGCACTGCAGAAAATATGTCTGGATGAATTTCCAAGGCTGTGTTGGGGAAGTTGGAAACAGTAGAAAATCAAGGAGAGTTTGTGGCTTATTTACATTTGAAGAAAAACTTTAAAAGAGAGACTTGTTATGCCTTCTGGCACAGGGGCGGCCTGTGCCTCTCCTGTAAAAGATGAGGACAGGAGGCACCAGATAGCAGCCTGGCTGTGAAGAAGAAAAAGAACAACCCAGGCCAAATGGTGCAAAAGAAACTGAAAGCCTGGGAAAAAAAAAAATATTTTCTACAACTAGTAAAGGAGATATATAATTTAAAAGGGATGAGTTACATTAAGGCTCTTCAAGAAGAGTAATATAGCAAATCAAAGCTGGATTTCTTTGAAGCATTAAGAAGATTGTCTGTGGAGGTGACTGCCGTTTCCACTATGGCAGTCTGCACCTCTGGGCTTTTCCACATCCAGGAATAGGAAAGATTAGAGAGATCTGAACACATGTTAAAATTAGGCTGTGTGCAGCAAAGACAGCATTTGTTTGATGTGCTCCCTGGCAACAGGGACCTGCAAGTCAGTTACCTATGTCCTGCCGCGTGTGAAGAGAGTGTGGGTGGCACACAGCCTGTGTTTGGGACACACTGAGTCTTTACACATGGCCAGCACTAAATACCTGGATGACCAGGTGGGCATGAAAGGATTCAAATTAACAGGCAGGCAGACATGTCAGCAACCAGAAAAATTTGTTTCTGGGACAGCTGCTCAAGCTCTTATTGTGGTGATAGATAACAAGGCCTTTAATATTAACTATGCTTAGAACCCTTTCAACTTCAAACACTAAGATGTAAATTTTGTGGTTCTATACATGGATGATGAACAAACTCTAGTGAAACCACTGCAGTTTGATTTTAGGAATGGCTGTGTTGTGAGAGAATATCTGCAGCTCATACAGAGGATTGGCAGCCATAGGAAAGACTTCATCACCTGTCAGCCAAAAGGGAAGAGTTCACCCTTGGCTATCACTTGTTTGCCTTCAACCTATTTCCAGATCAGCATTATGTTGGTCACTATTTCTTGAATAAAAGAGAAAAAATTAGAGCAGAAATATATTTTGCAAGGGTTTTGACGACCACTGTTGATATGATCATGTACAGCACTATTTGGCAATATGATAGAGGCAAACTAGAGGAGATTCCTTATGACTAAATGTGGAGAAGGACACCAAAGAGATCTCTTTATTATTTTTTTTCAGCAACCCGCTATGCCAGAGAATCCTTTCTAGGCATGCACCCAAGTGACCAATGGCACAGCCCTGAGTGCACTAAGAGATCAACTGCTCCAGAGGCACAGGTCACCTGCAGACAGTGTGACATCATGCTTCTAGACCTGCCCCGAGAGAAAGGCAGGATGTTGGCCTGGGTCCTTCCTATTTAGCACCAAACGCCAGGAGCTTTTTTCAGTGCATAAATAAATAGATGCACTGACAGAATAAAAACCAGTTCCTATACTAAAAGCCTCTGTATTTCAATATGCAACCATTGTCTCTTGTTCATCCAAGGTATAACACCAAGAAGAGTCTGGCCCCATCCTCTTTACACCATCCCATCAGGGGTTTACACACACTAAGTACTCTTAAAACTAATCCTTTGCTGGCTGAGCAATCCCAACTCTCAGCCTCTCGTCATATGAATAGTCACTAAGATCTTCAGCTAAGTCCTCCACAAATTTTATTTAAAAAATTATTTGCAGAGCAGTTCTGCTTTTGTTTCTTTTTCATTTTTTTTCAGATTTGCTGTTCTGATACAATAGTTGCCAGCAACTGTAACCAAACATAAGGCCGTCAGGCAGAGCAAAAAGCAAACTGTTGGCATTCTACAAGAATTTCTACAAAGCAATTTTTCCCTCAGCTGCTGTGCCTCATCAGAATAGCAGAAAAAGGATGTTCCTAACAGTGACCGAATGACAAGTGATCCAAAGCTATCAGGAAGGCTGTCAATATTTTAATGAGTACCTTCTTGTAATGTAGCATTTCTGCATCTTCTGAAGGGGCCTGGTTCCTATCACACACTTCTTGTTCTTGATAACACACTGCTGTGGTATCATGATTTTTGGGGTTCATTATTTTCTTTATTTATGCCATAGCCCAAGATGGCATCCCTCAGCAACTCAAAATTAATGTTTTCTCTTTGTTTTTTTTAGAGTGATGCCTTTAACTTCCATACACATTGCAGGTAGCCATAGGATTTGAGTGCTGATGCTGCAAACACTACAGTAAAGAGCCTGGGGGCAAAACAAGTTATAAAGATGCTAGTGCTGTGTTCCAGGGTCAGATCTCTTTTGACATGTTTCCATGCGTATCCTTATTGACAAAACCACAAGTGAACACGGAATAAGTCAGAGAAAAGAGGCAGTCATATAATTGCCTTGGTTCCAGGCAGGACAGGGTTAATTTTTTCAGGAGCCAGGAGAGGTAATCTCGGGGACCCAGAGGTTATTCTGTACAAGCTCACCTCAGTGCTGGGGTGGGGGGAAGGGAGTCTCTTCTCGGTCTGTGTGGGTGGCAGAGGGAGTGGTTGGGTATTGTTGATTTCCTGTGAATCATTAGCCTCTTTCTTGTACCCTCTGTCATTAGTAGTGTTGCTGTTACTGTTCATTTTCTTATCTCAACCCGTGATCTTCACCTTTTGTGCTTCCAATTCTCCTTTCCAGGCCTCCACGGGCAACAGAGAGGGGGGCAGGGAGTGAGTGAGAGGAGCATGGTTTGGAGTGGTTTCAGTGGGAACACTAAATTGGAGAATACCAATCCTAAACTACAACAACTCATCTGGTTCTTTCCACACTGGTAGCAGTAGTGTTTGCTTTCACCAGCCCAAAGTATGCCATCAGATATCAGCGCTCTCAGAAATAACTTTGGGATGTCCAAACCAGTATTGTTTTGTTGACAAAGTGATGATGATTAGTAAAATCTTAGTAATGTATCTTCTCCTCAGGGTCTACTCCATCAGACAGACAAAAGGCAAATGTCCCTCTGCTCAGAAGGGCAACCCCAGGGATCAGCAGCAACGGCAACTCAGGTCTTTTTGAAGGTAAATCACCTCCTCCTTACTAGCTGTGTGCTATGCCAAGAATTCCTCAGAGACTAATTTGTGAAGGCATTAGTAGTCCCTAATTATTTCAGCCATGTCCATGGCCTCCATTCAAGTCCAGAGCCCAGGCGCTCCCTTTAAGCTCAGTTCTAAGCCCTCAGCCCCTTCTTTAGCTATGTATTAGGTGTGCCTGTCCCTAGCCCTGTTTCTGGAGTGTTGTTTGGCTTTCCTGGCTTGACCCTGGACCTGTCTTGTTAACCTTGCCTGTTGGTCAGAGCACAGGCTTGTGCCTGCTCAGGTCAGCTCTTCTATGGATCACTACTTTCTTAATGGACAATAGTCTTCTGATTAGGTCTGATACAGTTACCCCAAACTGCGTACAAACCAGGAAAGAAATATTAAAAATGCTAAGTCCAATTACCAACCAAAATCCAGTTCTGTTTCTTTCAGTATCTACATGCCGTGGTTGTTTGGAGGTGGAGTTGTTTAGAGACAGCAGGCACAAAGTGCAGGAGAGTGCAGCAGTATTTTTAGATGCTCTGCAATGAAACAGTTTGTGGAGCAAATGCAGTTTATGGCTGTTGGAACATTGTGCTTGCAGGGGATTTCCATTAAAATCAAACAGAGATGCTATTTCATGCTGGCCTGCAGCAGTGAGATGGCTGATGTCCTATGAAAAACAACCTTAGAGGCAAGTATAGGACCTGTCACAATTTGCATTAAATGCATTTGGGATAGTAATGTAGGAAAAGACTAGGAATATGGGAACATATTAACTGATAAGATATTATTCATATTGGGGGCAAAAAGAGCCAATATGGTGCTCAAGAGTTGTGTGGGACGAAGTTCATTTTTTGTACAGAGTTTTTGGTAATAACGTACACACGAGTCAGTTGAAATGAGAAAGGCCACCGTAACCTCACTGAACACCTTTCTCCTCAAATTTTGTTTTGAAATGTCCTTATATACTTTAGTCTATTGGCACTACAGTCTTAGGCATGAGAAACACAAAGAGGAACATGCAGCTGCAGAGGCCAGTGTCACTTTCCATACAGCAATCTACTCACACATTTTCATCACCATCTGCCTCATAGCATGGGAGGTGATTCTCACCATTGTTTCACTCCTGTAGCCTCTCAAAAGTTTCACTTCTTGTAGGAGACTAGTCAGACCTCTCAGGCCAAAAATTTTCTCATCCATTGGTATGGACTGTTCAGAGAAATGCTTTTTCTGGTCAATGATCACTGGGCTGTATCTGATCTTGATTACCCTCACCAAATCTGACCCTGGCCTGCAGATTGGTTTCCTATGTTCACCTGGACCTGACTCATTTGACTTGACCCCTGGACCTGACTTACCTTATGATCTGAACTCACAGTTCAACCCGGTTACCATCTCTGGGGCTGCCGTGCTCATCTTGCTCAGGTAGCGCAGGCCTGTGATCTGGACAGAGAGACACAGCCCTGCTGTCTCTGTTGTCTTGCTCAACTCATCCCCAAGAAAGAAGCCAGTCATCACTGTTCCCTGACACACCTAATACTCCTGTTGAGGAATAGATTGTATAGTTTTGATTTCAAACAATGTTAAAAAAAAGGGGGAGGAGGAGGAATGACACTCACAGGTCTAGGATTGCAGTGCTTGGGAATGGCAGTTTGGTTTCATGAATAAAAAATATCTAAAGATTCTAAAAAATGGGGACTGGGGATTTCCATGCACATAAGTTGGGGCACCTTATCCTTGTGCCCTTCTTATCCTTACAGGCACATGGCCGGTAGAGCTAACAGTGATATTGACAGCCTTAAACATGTTTGTACAATGAATGACAAACCTCACAAAAATGTCTTGGCTCAAAATCCTTCCTGGCACCTTAGCCTTAATGATCACTGTGGAAAAGGAGGAAATCGGCCCAGGGATATTAGACATCATCATCTGAGAGTGAGGACAGCCCACCACCATTTTTCCTGTCACACCAGGTGATGACATAGATTAACACATCACAGATACTCCAACCATGGAATACTGCTTTGTGTGCCTTTCCAGTTCATGGACCTCTCACCAGTCATGCAGAACTTCTGTACCACTCACAGAGTTCTGGAGCTGTCAGATCTGTCACTGTTGTGAAACTACCAGTAAAACTGATATTAGTGTTCCTGATACTTGTCAATAATCTATAGAATTGAGGATAGACTGTATACAGCATCTCAAATGCTTTTACAATGGTAGAAGTCAAACACAAAATGGATTTTAAAAACCCTTTCAATACACATATAATGACCCTTTTTAAAAACTTCTCCACATTCATAGTGCTTAGATTTATTAGGGGGCATTATAAAAAGTCATGCATGCAGACAACTTCAGGACAGAACTGATCATACACTCCATGCTCAAAGATTTGATGTATTCCCCCCCATCCCAACCACTTTATAAAGAGTGAAACAGTGCCTGACCATATCTGTATTCTTTTAACTGTTCTAACTGTTCCCTAGCCCTAAATTTCTGAACTGCTAATTCCCACTGACACATATATTCCATGCCAACCATGAGCTACACTCTCTTCGTCTCTCCTGCATTTTGTGTGAGCAATGAGGCTGGACTGTATCTGATGGGTCCTTAAGTAACCACCAGAGTGTGACAGGATCATAAGAAAAATTAGATCCAAAAGAGAAATGTGGTGGGATGAGGGAACTCATTAACCACTACCCTCTGGGCCCCAAATTCCAACCTGTTCTTTACCTCTCAAGACTGTGGGAGAGAGTGTTGAGAGATTTCCTGAAGTTGTGAGAGATGACATTTGCTGTTCTCCCGCCCAACTCCACACATGCAGTCATTTAATCACAGCAGGCAAGCTGTGGGTAAAGGATAACTTACCCTTGATAAGTAATTCCATGCTCCCTGTTTCCAGTGATCTTCTGCATGTTTGGAGAAGTGTATTCCAAGGTGACTCACTCCATGACATTTCCAGGAACCAAAGTGAGGTTCTGTTTCCCTTAGTTGACTTGGGCTTTTTGCAATTGGGTGCAACTTTCTTCAGTTTTATCAGGAATCTCCCCTGCTCTCCCTGAGCTTTCAAAACTATGGAGCATGTTCATGCGAAGACACTGGCCAGTTGTCTTGGCATCCTCAGAGAGAGGCCACTAGGGTCCCTTGGACTTGTGGCAGTTGAATTCTCTCATATTAATCCCTGACTTAATCCTCGCCTACTACTGGTAGTCCCTCTCCTGCTTGAAATCTTTCACTAAGCATAGAGGACTGCCAGGCATTGTTGGAGAAGAGTGAGGCTTTGGGTACATCAACCTGTGTCTACTTTATTAAAACAATGACACACTAAGCAATTGGACCAGGTTTTATTACTAAAGTAGGAGTAGAAGTTCTTGGTGCCCTTGATGTCCTTCACCAGTTTCAACTGCAGCTGAGCTTTGATTTTTCTAAACCATTCCTGCATTCCTGGGCAATATTTCAAAAACCACCTGTACCCTGTAGCTTCTTCTTCTGCCTATGGACGTCTTTTTGCATTGAAGCCTCAAAGTGAGCCTGGTCCTTCTGCTGGTGTCTGATGAATGTCAAATAGAGGGGAAGAATTACTTTCTTACAAGCTCCTCTCCACCCCAGAGACCATAGACTGCTGATTTTTGCCACAAGAGCCCACCACTGACTGTTGCTGGACTTGAGTCACCAGTTTTGCAAAGCTGCTGCCCAGCCTGTGGGAGCCCAAACTCCCTTGTTCCGTGGGATGACGCTGTCCGTGGGGCAGGTATTGGCCTTTGCCTGTGCAGGTGATGAGGTTCCTGCTGACCCATTCCCCCAGCACCAGGGCAGCCCTCCCTGCAGCACAGCACCTGATCTCCAGCTGGATGACACCCAGGAGCTTCCTGTGAGTGCCGTCTGTCTCATCATCAGAGGAAAATCCAGGCTGGAGGAGAAGGTAGAGGTTCATGCAGTTGAACCTCCTGCTTAAAGTGGGACAGATATAAGACCAGGCTGCATTGCTGAGTGTTTGGTCTGCTCTACAACATGACCACACAAACCTCCAAGGATGGAAGAAGCAAAGCCTTTCTGGGCTACCTGTTTCACTGATTTTCTGTCCTTGTGGTGGAAAAGCTTTTCCTACTATCCAGCCCTGTCCCTTTAGGGATACTATTTTTAATGAAGCTTTCCTGTATTCAATTCAAGTGTAAACATGATTGTGATTGTAAGCAATATTGTAGCTGGACAAATAATAACCAGCCTGTGGTATTTTCAATAGATTTTTAATTAGAATAACAAATAAAGGTGAGCTCGTTTTTGTCTCTAACCATACATTAAATGGAACAACAACATTTGGGAAGGAGCCAGACAACTCGTGCTGAGAGAGGGTCAGCATGAGAAGAGTGCTTTACTGCTTCATCTAAGAGGAGGGTCAAGTCAAGCATCTGATAAGGGTGTTGCACCTCCCTATTTCGCCCTATCCTGCATGAGGAACTGAGCGTGTCCCTGTCATGCTTCTGATGCAAACCTCCTCACACAGCGCATGAGAGTCATACACAGACACTTCAGAGCCCACAGAGGGCTGGCTGAAAAGTAGAGCAAGGCTGCTGGAGGGCAGTAGGGATCTGAAGGACCTGCACGAGGAAAAAGCAGGCAAAACCAGCTGAGAATGCTGCCCAAGGCTGCCTTGGGACTATGCCAAAACTGCAAGTTGACTCCTCTCTGGGTGTGAGAAAAGGGAGAGGGAGGATATTTGCCATGGTAGTTTCTTCACAGGGTGGAAGTACCTCTGAAGATCAGCCACAAAATTTGCTTCCAGGAGTGCAGAGGTGAGCCTTTGTTGTGTGACCAAGGTACAAAACACCAGTTTTGGTGTTTTAGCAGTGTCCTACGTGCTCCAGCAGGGAAGGAACTGGCTGGAGTCCCTGGGCAAGGGCAGCCATGTCAGTCTGGTTAGGAAGACAAACATCTGAGCATCTTTACAGATGCTGAATTACCATTTCTCAGGAGGCAGTGCTCCAGCCTGTGAAGTATCTGGTTTCAGTTTATCCATAATCCCCAGCAGCTGCCGCTGTGTCTGCTGTGGTTGCCATGGGAGATTGTCATTTGAGGAGATGAGAGCTCTCCACTACCCACACAGGCATGTGCTGAGTTTCTGCATATGTTGTCCACTGCGACCAGACATCTGATGTTACAAAGGCTCCATGTTCCACCCCAAAAGCAAGTGTAGAAACCCCATTTAATTCTCACTGGACCACTCTTCTGGCCTGAAACCCAATGGAGGTTGGGGATGCAACAGCAGGTGGAAAATCACTGATAATCTCTATCTCCAGACTTCATACTGCCACTTCACATGTATTTGGGAAGATTCATTTGATGCTACACACACCTTCACCCCCCCATATACACACACTCCTGGTCCATCTTCCCACACAGGGTCCCCAAAATGAGGATCTTCATTTCTGTAGGATCCCACAAAGCTCTAAGCTCTTTTTCTTGTCAAAGGCTTAAAAAAACCCCAGCCTCTGAGAAGAGGGTTTTCAAAACATAATGCAAAGAGTGTTTTTTTCATGACATGCAGATCTACATGGGAGCACAAGACCTGATGGGAAAAAGATGGATGACTGAACCAGAGGGATTTTTGCCAAGATGTCATGATGTCATTAATCCTGGGAACTAGGCACATTTCCTGACCCAAACCATGTCTGGGTATATTTTAAGTCACAGTTTAATTCTCTAGTATAGTTATAGCCTAAGTGTCTGTCCTCCCAAAATTATATTTAAGTTCCCAGAAGGAATGAGTAGAGCAACTTATGTTCAATATGTTTATCAACAATTTAGAGAAGAAAATCCACAAGGAAATCTGTGACTTTTTTAATAATACTAAACTATTCAGAAGTTCAGAGACTGGTTTAAGTGTTTGGGTTTCTTGTGATTGTCCCAAAATAGCCACAAGTGGTCATACCTTGAAGGGCCTGACACATCCCAAAGCCCTGCACTCACTGCTGGCTCATCCCTAGCTCACAGTACTGTCTTGTGCAACTCTAGGGACTGGCCTGCTGGCACCAAGATTCATCCTCCACATAGTCAGTGTCACCAGAGGCAACCAGAGTGATGCTGCCCATGGAACTCCACATCTCCTAGGAAGGCATGGAATTGTCCATGACCCCCTTTCCTCTCCCCATTTCCTGGTCAAAATGGCATGGATATTCACTTACTCTGTTTATGAGGTTGCCTTGGAGTTCCTTGCAATTTAAACAGTCTTTGAATACCAGAATGCATCACTTGCAAACTTGGAAATTTCACTGTGCATTGCCATTTCCTAGTCAGTGATAAAGACGTTAGATAAATCTCAGATCTCGGTCTAGTAACAACTCCTGGGATGCCACTGCTGATACTTCTCTATCCTGGAAAATTACCATCAGCCCTTCTTTTATCTTTCTTATTCTTTAAAAGAGGTTTCAAACCATAAGAGGACCTTCCTGCCAAACCTGTAGCAACTTCATCTCTGTCTGTATGGGTATCTCATTTGCCATTTACCCCCTACAGTGGCATAAAGAAACAATCTTGAAAGCAAACCATCAGAACAGTGTTAGGTTTTAGGTAACTTTCAGAGGGACAGTGAGCACGGAGTGATATATTCCTCCTCTAGCTACCAGAGTCAGAGCAGTCACTATCAGGGACAGAGTATCCTGTTCCAAGTTTTTGCTTTGCCAAAGGTGCAAATCAAAAGGTGGCATGTCACAGAGTGTCCTGCTAGTTCTGGCTCTGCAAAGAAGGGAGTAAGAAGGTCTCTGCAATCTCATGAATGTAGTACCTGCAAGGAGAGGTGCCCCATTCTGTTCCAAACTGCATTTAAATGTAATAGGTTGCCTGCACTGAGGGACAGAGAACACAGTTCCATATGAACTGCCAATTAAATAATCACTTAATGAGGTACAGCAGGATTGACTGCTCTTTCCATCTCTAACCACATTAGAGTTGGCATAGTGAAATGTCTTTTAAAGAAAATTCTCAAAACACTGCATCCCAGGGTATCATGTACCATCCTCCTCTTGACATCATGTGAGACAGGAGCTTCTCCTGGAAGACAGGAGGGCTTTATAACGGTCCATCTCTGAAACAGGCAAAGAATGATTTGTACTTTGACTATCCCAAAGTAGTGCCAAGGAGCATCATGAGTGGGACTGCTCAGGGAAAGGGAAGAAACCAGACTGAGGGTGATTACAGCCCAGGCAGTGTCCTCACCAACAGGGCACGGTCCCACAGGGTTTGAGCACAGCCCCACATGACCGGTACACAGTGGACAAGGCAGGATGCTGATAATGGGCTCTATCAACAGCCTTGGGCAAAGCAAAGCCGTCAGTCAGGTGTGAGGGTCCACTTGGGACTGGCAGGAAACAGGGCCAGAGGCAGGAGCAGAAATAATGTTACTGGCTGCATACTTCCAAGGTCTGTTCCAAGGAGGAGGTGGAGACCGTTATGTCCATGACATAGCTCAGGCAAGGACTGAGGACCCAGGCTTAAGCTTAAATGAGAGCCTGGGTCCCCTGGCCAAAGAGGTGAATGGAGCCCCTGGATGAGGCCGGCAGAGGCTATTAAAGTTTACTGATGATCTCAGGGTCTTGAACATCCAAGATATCAGATCTTCCTGTAGAAAGGAGAGCACTGTTTCCTCTTCAGCTTTAGGTAACATTTTCAGACAAAACTATGCTACACAAATTTTTGGCTATGTTTAGGTCTCTTAAACATGCATATTTTAGCAAGTGAGTTATTTAAAATCATCTTCAAAACTACTCAGTTCTGCCCTAAATACAGACAGAAGGTTTTGATGTTGACAGGGTTACCACAAAATTAGCTTGTTTAAAGTCAATGAATTTTGACCACAGCTCTTTAGAAGTTGAGAGGTGTTAGTGAGTGGCTCTACTTCCCCTGGGCTGCAAGCTTGTTTCTTTTTAGAAGAGGTCTTATCTAGTTGTTTATGAAATCTTTTCAATGAGGTTCCACATTGGAAGTTGGAGGTGATTTTTTACAGCTCAGCCCCAAATACTTGAAAATTGAAGTATTAATTTTCCATTCTCTAGAGCTGCAGAGACAGCAACTGGATAATGAAAAAACAAGTATTGCTTCTGACTTAAATTTCCAGGCATACATATCACCCACAAGGAAGCCTGGGGCTAAGTGCAGTAAAGCAAAGTTATTTGTCTTACGTCAGGGACTTATAAACCAACCCACTGTGATTTATTGCTACTGACAAATTAAATGAAATAGATAGGGAATATCCATTCAAGAGGTACTAACAAGTGCAGGAGCAATACACCAATGTGTGAATAATAAAAATGGTCTATCAAGATAGACTGTATGATGTAAAGGCAATTTGTTATTCAGTACAGTTTAAAAATCCAAGTATTTTCTTTCCTTTTTTTCAAAGAAACTTTTGCAGAGTGAAGTATGCAAAAATTGGTAAAGAAATTCGTCTTTGTCCTAATTATCATAATTTACATTTTCACTGAATTCTGTTCTGTTCAGCAATCCCAACCTTAGCCAAAAATATGTTTATTTTTTCAAAACCATAACATTGAACTGCATTGAATGATTCCTCTACTAGTTCATCACTGCCAATATACTGTGAGTACTTCCTTCAGGTGTTTCACGTCTGTTCACATTTTTCATCTCTATTATCCTAATTTCTTTCATCTACAGATGTATGCTTTGAAAAATTTGCAAGCCCTGGGTGATGCTTTCTAAAAATATTTTTTATGGCTTATTTGGTTCTTCATCTTTACTACCTGCCTGTATCCAAATTCATCACAACATGTGAGTGCCTTTGGAATACACTCTAACCCTTTGCCCAATAAATTTGGTGGCTTTTTCCTTTTAAACATCTATTTTTCTTTTCCTAGTACGCCCTAGCTGACATGTTGAACAAATAAACTCTCTTCCTAATCTGTTCCATGAGAAGGTGGTCTCAGAGAAGCAAAGGTACCCGAGAATCTGGAGCTACAAAGTTGATTCTTGCCCCAAAGGCTGCTTCCAGTCAACTCAGCCATGCACAGATCCTTTGGATAGCATCAGAGGCCACAAGCAGTATGGATACAAGCAGCCAGTGGAGAGGTGCACTGTATTGTGGATCCACGTCAGGCAGAGAGGAAGCCCTGAGTGTCAAATGGAGCAAGGCACTAATGCCACGAAAATTGCCTTGGTATTGTCCATTCACTCACTGCTGCCTTCCCCAGATGCATTATTCTCTCTCCGTGAAGATGCATTGCCCTCTTGGCTTTGCAAGAGGTGTTAGCCATGATTGGATTGCCATGATGGAATTCCGTTCCACTTGACTTTTTTGTGTGCAATAAATCTGGAATTCAGCAATAATTCACAATGACACACTCAAAAATGCCTCATTGCCAAGTTCTGGTTTGTTGGAAAAGATATCCTTCAGAATGCATAATTAGTAAATCCCTGGATAAATTGCTAAATCTTGAGGTTTTACAGGGTGCCAGTTCAGCATATTCTCAGTTTGTACAAAGCTTTATGTCAGAATGTATACAGGGAAAAAAATACAGCATTAAATTAGTCAAGTTTAACTCTGGTTAATATTAATCCGCAGCTTGTCATGACAAATGACACCTGCAGTCATGGAAGCTGGAAAATTAGTTGTGGATACATGGGTGCCTGGCTGGAGAGTGACTGAAATAAATCAGTAGTTCTTTTTTATGTTGCTCCCTGTCATCTTTCCTCACTGAAGAGCAAAACCAAAAACTTATTGTGGTCCTTAAGAAGAAGCAGAACATTTTGTTTTAAAATTGAATAGTACAGCTTCTCCTTTCCCTGCTATTTTAAATGTTTATTATTATACAGTTTTTCATTTCCATCTGAATTTAAATGCACAATCTCTCAGCTGTCCATTAAAATCTTACTTTACTGCCAGCTTATTATATATAATCTCTTCCATTTATGTCATCTTCATAACTAATAGCACACATTTGGAATCCCTCAGGAAATTTAGAGAGAGTGTCAGAGTAGACACTCTTAAACATTGTCCTCAAAATGAACCACAGCTTTTTTCATCAGACCTAAGGAATAATTTGTCCCTCATGGATAAATAATAAAGAAAGATGGGCAACGTCAACTTCTGAGCATTTTCTGTTTGTGAGCTGAATAGTTGGACCACACCAACTTGATAGAGTCATGGTTTAATAAAATCACACCAGCTGTAGTAAATTGTTTGACAGATACACAAAACAGCAAATTGAATAGCAAACGGAAACATACTACAAATTCAGACTCCTCAATTGTGATTTCTCCTGAACTGTGACAAATGCACAAGTTCAAGTTCATGTCTATTTTACATTCACATAAAACTTCAATCTTAGTCTGGGGTCTGGTTTCAATTCAGTAAAGGTATTTCTACCAGCTTTGCAGTCATTTGACATAAAATCCATAGAGATATAATCATGATGTCATAATATCCTTTCTTATCTTCCTAAATATAACTGCAAATTCTCCGTATGTATTGAATTTTAGGAGGAAAAAAGTTGATTTTTATTTCATTTCTTAATGGATAACCTTCATGATGGCAGATATGATTTGTCTCTATTTTAAGATGTCTTCAATCTTCATAGTTACTAAAGCTACCTCCTCCTCGGGCTTCCTAAGTTCAGCAATTTAAGAATCTTCATTTTATAACCACCGTTTGTCAAACTGATCATTTCTAAATAGACAAACACTCGGTAACAGCTTCTCCCAGCTATAGATCGCCCAAACCACTGACGCACACACAGCCCCTTGCTGAAGCCCCTCTGCTGCTGGTGTTTGCCTTTTTGCACGCAGCTNTGAAGCCCCTGCTGGTGTTTGCCTTTTTGCACGCAGCTCTTTGTGACCCACAGCGCGTCACCGAGAGGCCCCGTGTGACACCAGGGGTGGGTTAAGCAGGACACTGCACGGACGTGGGAAGGAAAAGCCTCTGCTGAAAATCATTGAACCACAGCATCCTTACGGTTGGAAAAGACCTCTAACGTCATCACGTCCAACCATTAACCCAGCATTGCCAAGTCCACCTCTAAACCATGTCTCCAAGTGCCACCTCTAAACCATGTCCCCAGGTGCCACATCTGCATGTCCTTTAAATGACTTCAGTGATGATGATTCCACCACTTCCCTGGGCAGTCTGGCCACCGTTTCTGAGAAGAAAAGGTGCACCCAAATGGTTTGCTCTGCCCAGGCAGGGCAGAGGATAGTAGGAATGGTCCTTTCCAACATTCTTTCAAGCAGACTTGTCTCTACCCCTACCTCCCCTTTCCTGCAACATGCAGCTCATACCCGTTTTCATCCTGTGGAAGCAAGATTGGAGATAGCAGCATCATTACCTAAAAGAAGTCAATAAGGGTGCTTGTAGCTGGAAGTAGACTACAACTACACCTTGTAGTTGTTTGTCTGAAGCTCTCCCAAGACTCAGAGGAAAGAGGAAGAGGAAAGAGATTTGTAATGTTGAATCACCATCAGCTTTGCACAAGATGCTGTCCATACGCCCCAAACTGAACCGAATGCACAGCACTATTTCAGATGGACATCTGCACATACAGAAGTGACAGAGGTAAATCAGAAATATGGTGCTCTTTTCCTTACCCTTTCTCCTCCCCAGTACCCACACAACTCTAGAAAATTCACAGTTGAGCTTCCCAGTCTTGTGAGCAGGTGGGGTCAACAGTAACATCAGGCAGGGGACAAAGGAAGGTGCTGAATTTACCTTGGCATGAGATGAGCACTGCTCACGCCCTCACATACATGCAGAAACAGGCTGGAAAAACACAGCAGAGAACTGCCACACCACCCACTCTCTCCTGCCATCCACTTGCTAAAGGTGATCACTGGGGCACCACTCCTCTCCCCCACGTCAGACACCACTCACACCAGCTTTTTGTAGACCATCCTGTCTAGAGTTCTCATCCAAGTAGATTTCTTCAGACGTGGTCTGTAAAAGAGCAAAACAAATTTGGAAATAAATAATTTCACACAAGTGTGCCAGGTTAGAGGTTATCCTGGGGCAATGGCTTCTGACACAAGGATACTGAAGTCATGGTCTGACCAAAAGCAGGAGATTGGCTTAGAAATCTGCTGTCAACTACGAAATAGTCGCATCCCAAGCATAGCAGAGAAGTCTGCTATCAGAGACAGCATACAGAGGATCATCAAGACTTGAGCATAAATCCGTAAATATATTCATTGCATTAAGAACAACCTTCCTTTTGTTGCTTTATAACTGGTTTCCTGCCAGTTTTAGAAGTTTAAGTCTCTAAGTTTTGTCTTGTAGAGCAGTGAAAATATTTGTAGGCCCCTATTATATTCCCCATGTCTTTGCTAGGCTGTAAAGTTACATGGGAGGTGAATAGAATTATACTATGGAAGAATAGCATAATTGTTTTCCTAAAAATTCCCATTTGGCCATCTATTTGGACCATCACAGGGTGCTGAGCCAATGTCTTCACAGAATCATTTAGCATAACCCCACCATCTTGCCCCTGAGTTGTACAGATCAGCCCTGAGCCTGTTAGTTTAAAATTGACACTTGGTAGATCTTCCCTCAAAGCCCATATCTTTGCACTTGCCTCTGCTGAGTTTCATCTGAGTAAGCTTATTACAAGACTGAGTGATTTGGAGATGTCCTGCAACCCCTGCATAGCCTGCTCTAAACCTTACTGCTATGAATAACTTTGCACTGTCTGCAATTTTCTTAACCCATTGTGACCTCCTTTCCTGGTGAGCAGCACAAGCACTCACAGGGACGTTGGTGATCTCTTTAGCCAGACCTACCCAAGCACTCTCTACCACCTTTGTAACCAGCTCCCTGCTGGTGACTGGGCCTTCTGTCCTGTGCCACGGCTTCTTAGTGTCCTCTAAAGCCCTGGCAAGGGGCTTTGTCCAGTGACACTGATCTCTTCTACTTACTTGCTCACTTATTTGTCCACTGGAAACTCTGATGGACCAGGTGCCCCAGGGCATGGCTGAGCCTGCTGACAAGGCTTGTGCCATGGAGGGAAAAGACCACTGGAACACAGGCGGCAAACACAGCAGTTAAGGAACAGCAGCAGCTGATACCAGCAACAAACACAGGAATGAGCTGCCGGCGGCTGCAGAGTGAGGCACAGAAATGCTGAGCACAACAAAGACGGCAGACCAGTGTAAAAATAGTGTGCGAAATCTGTAGGGCACACACTGAGGCCTGGGTCTCTCTAAGTGCCACGCTACGTGAGCAAGGCCAGCCGTTCATAGGGGGAGCACCGGGGATAGATCCAAACAGTTTTGACAGAAGCCAGCCTCTGACTAAGGATCACTACCATGTGATATGACAATAAGTATGCATGTAAGCATACATGTATATAAAATTGCAACAGTATGTAGACAAACCTGACATGAATTTTAATAACTTATTTTAATATTCTAGTATTCAATAATATTAAATTGTTATTAATTGATTCAGTAGTCATTGATTAATAAGTAATGACTACTAAGTATGTACATATTTCTGTTAAATGATTTGTTTTTAAAAATAATTTTTAAAACGCTCTATCTGGAACTTCCATACTCTTTCATATTTAACTTTCACCCCTTACAGGCACAGTCAAGAATCCACATATCATATGAATGTTACAGGTTACACTGCAGAAAGCAAATCTACAACCAGACAGTGACTTTTCAGATACGACCCAAGAGGTTAATTTCTGTTGTTACTCTTTGAAATCCATGTGCTTCCAAAGCTCATGGATTGTGGAATTCAAGGCAGCCACAGTTACCACTGTGAGGGATGTGATAAAAGAACCAGAAAAGATAAATTTGGAGGGGAGGTTACCCAGAGATTCACAGATTTTATAATAAAATCAAATTTGTTGAAAAAGAAAGAAACTGATTTAACAGTACTGTTCAAGTCACATTATTTTTTTTCCTACATTAGAATTTAGAGGTAAATTTTCCTCTAACCAGCATTTTGCAAACTACATTTCAGATCTGCTATCCCAGAGTATAGCAATGCATACTGGCATAAGTAATTGCATAAGACTGACAAACTCTGTACAGAAACTTTTTAATCAAGATTTAAAATAGAACTCAGAATATATGTACAGCGAAATGTCGTCATAAAGAATCCTCTCAGATGCAAAATCTCCTTTCTTTTGCAACGCATTGTTGCAAGAGAGAAGAGCTTTTGCTGGCAAAATTCTTTATGTAAGACTTTTCATTTCACTTCCTCTCTCTTTTATGAAAGACAGAAGATGATTTTGGAAACACTTGGTTGTCAGCACCAACACTGTGAAGAAGCAGTAGGTAAAGCTTTGCTTTGAACATGATCAGTGCACATCGTGGAAGAGGCACATGTTTTATAACCAGAGAGCCAGCATCATCTGAGCTTTTCTTTCTATACACAATACTGGGACCCTTTGCTTAGGTATTGCCTGCATAAATGGCCAGTGTAATACAGTATTTGTAAAACCTCAAAAAAACCAAGAATAAAACTATAAAATCTGTCAGCAGAGGTATCCCCAGAAGATGGAAAATTGCTCTCAGTAGTGGATTCAGGATTGATGACCTATACTAAAGAAAGACAAATCTTAAAAGTCACGTGGAGAAGGCCTGCCAGAGAGATGAAAGGCGTAGGGGGCCTGTTTTAGGAGAAATTGTGACAAAGTATTTCCAAGCAATCCTCTTCAAAAAGGCAAAAGTTATTCCAGTATTTATACCTATGCACACAATAGCAGTTATTTCATTTAACATCAGGGAAGAAAATGAACTATTGTGCATGAAAAGAAATGACTCTTAATGAGCCCTGAATAAATAACCGTCTGAAAAAAGAGCAGAATACCTAGACTAGTGATGCAATCATGTTCTGAAAATGGATTTTTATAAGAGCAGGATCAAAAACCTCAAACAGCTTAAAAATGAATCTTAGTAAGTTCATGCTTGCAATACAACTGGACTGTTTTGGCCACCCAGGGGCTGCTTGCATGTTCCAGGGGCAATCACAGTTTGGGTAGGACCATAAGCAGGTTTCATGGATGTTTCCCTATCTGTAATTAATGTGAAGTTGAAAATGAAATAATATTTAAACTCATGAGAATGGACTTTGTGAAGCGGGAAATGAAAGAGCCATGCTAAAGAAAACTCTCAGAAAATGGAGTCTTCCATTTGCATTTTAAAAACTATTTAACTACCTTTATATTTAAAGTGTTATTCTATTTGTAGGCATCTGCATCTAAATTCATATTAAAACTGCATCTTAAACAACCACTAGAGATAATTTTCTATTCCTATCCAGCCTCATCCTTGCTCTTAACTGACAGATTTCTATTCAGTTCCACAACTAGATGCAGCAGGCAGCATCAGACCCTTCCCAGCAGACTCTCCTGAAGGCTATGTCTTTAATGAATGTTAATTGACTGACAAGATATTGAAATACTCAAAGCCTATTGGAGAATACCCACGGGAATGGTTCCTCCCCTAGACGAGGCGAAGGGTAAATATACAGTGGCTAAAATGTACAGATAATCTGAAAATGCAAACACAAGATAGCTCACTTGCACTCATCTTAACCTGGTGTGTAACAAGGGCAAAAAGACACAAGAGAGAACACAGGCAATTTGAACACTAAGAGCGCCATGAAACCTTGACCTCAATAGTAGTGATGCAAGAAGCTTCTCTTGATATATAGAGGTGAGATGTTCTTCAGCCTATAGTAATGAAGGGGATGAATGAAAAGCACTTCGGGGTGTTTATGCAGTCCAAGTACAGAAAGTACTGCTACAACTCAAGAACTATTATGCATGCGAACAAATGGTTCTGACATAATTTGCATCTTAAAGACCTAATGCTATATATTAGGCATTTCCTGGAGCCTGACATCATGGCCATTAAACCAAACAAACTAGTTCATTATGACAGAAGTAGAGCAGCATCCAAATGTGATGGTGCTAGAAGCCAATGAGTTACTATAATTAGGAACTTTTTTTTTTATGCATAATTTAGGTGGGAGAAACAACAGATCTGAAGACACTGAACCAAATCCAGTTTACTGATACAAAGCTAGAAAATCTGGAATCAGGTTATTAATAATTTGACCATGTAGCCCTGTAATACAGTTTTGCCACGGCCAGTAACAGGACATAAGCTTTGTAATGAGTTTAAAAGGCACCAGACCTGAAGTTTCTCAGATGAGTTCTGGCTTTGGCTGTTTCCTGACCTGCCTGTAAGTTTGCTTTACTTGGTTGTTCTAGATTAGTTTACTTTTTTACCACATGTCTGTGGCTAATTTGTTTTACTTTAATGTATCTCTGTATTGTACAACCACAGCTTTATATAGCTAGCAGGACTACTAAGTTATTCTACGTAGAATGTGATATTTATGCCTCTAACACAATGACGAAGTATAGAGAAATAGAGGCCTCATAAGAGAGTAGATCAATAATATATTTATTAAGAGTAATACATAAAAGACACAAGATACAGCAAATGTTGATGTAACACTTGAGCTGGAGACAAATGGAGAAAGAGCAAAAGTGTAAAAGAAAGCAAAGAGAAATGTCCCCAAATCGTTCCTAGAAGGAGGAAGACAAGATTGTCAACACGAACATTGCATTTCTCCTGGCAAATACCAGGTGCTGACAGCTCACCATAGCACCCAGCACCATCCCCAGCATGAAACCACAGACCGTAGGATCCAGACGAGCAGGGAATGGGTGAGCATAATGTCAGGAGATGGAGTAATTAATGATCTGAATGGCAGGGCAAGGTGCTCCCTCAGCAAGTTTGCAGATGACTCAAGGCTGGCAGAAGTGGCTGATATGCCAGAGGGCCCATGTTTTCATCCAAAGGGACATTGACAGGCTGGAGAAACAGGTTGATAGGAACTGCTCATGAAGTACAACAAAAGGAAATGTAGGATCCATCCAAACTTTCCTGAAGCCCTTCCCTATCATTAGATGGATGGAAGAGAAATCCACCTGGGTCTCCAAGTACGTGATGCTGAACACCAGGGACGTGCAGTCCCTCTTGATACTGCTGGGGAAACCTTGAGTGTATTACTGATGCCCACAGGGAAAAGCAGCAGGGGTGAATAGATTGGGTCTTTCTATGACATCCTGAATCCAAGCAAATCGCCCCAGACAGCAAGCCAGGTTGCAAGTGGGGGCTTCTGTCTCCTGCAGGAGGAAATCTCCTACTATTACCACGGATTTCTCCCCCTTAGTGCTGTCCATGGATCAGGCTTGGCCAGTTCTGATACCTGGTGTGCAGCCCCTCACCTGCTCCCAGGGCACTGAACCTATTCTGCAGGTGCAGATCTGCAGCTGAAGAAGGAACTGCCCTCCTGCTGCCTGAAGTCCCAAGCCTCCGGCCTTCATGACTGTGGGAATCTCCATTTGCTACCCTGATGAGCACAGGGTCTGGCTGTCCCTGTGTGCAGAGAAGAGTCCAGGCCCTTGTTTCGGCAGTGACTGGGTCCTGTCTGGATCCAGGCAACCACTTTTTCATCATCCCTAATGACGTGCCAGGTGCCACCATCTGCCTGCAGCTCCTTAACTTGATGACACCTCCCGAACCAGCACACAAGGCTATGGACACCACCTCCCTCTGGCCCAGCCTCCACCAGCAGCACCAGGCGCTCCCTGCAGCTCCAGACCTGCAGAGTGGCAGCCTCCTCTGGAGCCGCATTTGGGCACAGTCCTCTGATGTTCCCAGGGTATTTGCTCCAGCTGGTGCTGGAAAAGACAGTGCCCTGTGGCATCAAGTTGCTGTCACACATGCCATCTCTTTCTGGGATTAGTGAAAACGATGCCCTTGCAAGGAAAATACATGTCTACTATGATTTAAATTCTGGGTTAAAGGTATGAGTAGTAACAATTTATCACACACAGTAAACTAAAAAGCAATAGGCAAATTGGGAAAAAAAATTTCCAATCTCCTTGCTAATATTACTTGAAATCATTTACTGTAGCCTTGTTTTCTCTCCTTTCCTATTAGCCTTTAAATTAAATCCTGAACGGTACTGATACAATTTAATTAGCTTCTTGTTTTTCAATTGTTGTTCCTTTCAGAAAGTGCATCTTTCAACTATTCAGTATCTTCTGTAAATATTCTGGCTATTTAAATATACTATGAGTAGTTAAAACTGGTCTTTCAGCATACTTTCTGTTAAGTCAAACTTAAAACATTACTTTTCCATTTGTAAAAAGAAAACCTTTTGTTTAGTCTAAACCTTAAAAATGTAGCGGGCTGATTCTCTCCCCCAACTCTTTTTCCCTGAAACTCTTCTGATGCCCACATAGTGTCCAAACTAATNTAGTGGGCTGATTCTCTCCCCCAACTCTTTCCCTGAAACTGCCCACATAGTGTCCAAACTAATCCCTTTTCTTGTTTGGCTGTTTTTCTCTCAGTCTTATCTAATGTTGCAGTCCGGGTTGTTATCAATAGTAGAGAGACAGTTCTGAACCTGTTTAACCTCTTGACATCATACCATGGCTGAAAGGAAAATAATTCTGCCAATTAATGATGCAAAAGAAGCATTTCAATCATATCACAGATGTAACAAGCTGTCTTCAGAAACAGTCTTGAGTTTTAAATAAAAAAGTGCCATCAACAACTTTGCATTCAGAATAACCACATCAGGATAAAAAAAGGACATAGAAAGGGGATACAGCAGTCACCACACCTCAAGAATGCTCAAGACAGGTGGAGCAGGTTCATATAAAAAAAGATAATCTCAAGGTGAAAGCCACAGTCAGTCTCTGAGGTTTTTCCATAATTAAATGGAGCAAATGAACAAGAAATATGGGGAGCATTCCTAATTACGTAAGTTGATTCATTTGTTTCATGATTTGGGAAACACTTGCAAGAATGGCTGTAAAAGAAAAAAGGCTCTGTAAGGTGTCAGTCTACAAGGCAGTAAACACTCCTTCTAAGAGAAGGAATTATCATAAGAGGATTAAACTTTAAACCAATAGCTATTTTATCAACAGTAGGAATAAGAAACTAAAGACAAATTATATGAATAAATATTAGAACTGTTAAGTAGGTGGGAACAGAGATGCTTACATGCATTGAAATTCCTTGGAAGAGAAACTGAAACACCAAATCATAAACAGATTTCTTCAGTTCATCCTGCACAGTCCTGTTTTAACAGAAAGGTTTTCCTCACTTCCCTTGACCTGTTAAGGGTGTAGGATGTGGTGAAGGAAAGGCTTCCCCTTCAAATATTATCAGCTTGCTGTGAAGAAGAAAAACAAAATTTGTACCTATTTTTATCATAAGCAAAATGAAGGGGTACTTTTAAGGAAAAACTCTTCTGTTTATGCAATTCCCTGTATATTCCATGCAGCTATCTCGCATGCTCAACCAAACTGGACAGAAAAATAGGGCCATGAAACAGCACAGACTGCGAGGGACTTCAGCCTCAGAAGGCCATCTAATGCAATCATCTGATCAACCCAGGATCAGCAAATCGCTCCCCAAGGTTTTCTCCAACCTGGTCTTGAGAACTTCCAACAATGGAGACTACACAACCTCTCTGGGCACTCTGGTCCACTGTTTGACTGTTGTCATGGCTAAGAAGTCTCTCCTTACAGCCTGTCAGAACCTCTCATGTTTCAATTTATACCTGTTGGCTTCTATCATCCCACCCAGCACCACCATTAAAATCCTGCGCCACCTTTCCAGTAACCTCCTTGTGAGTCCTGGAAGTCCATCCAGTCTCCCTGAACCTTTCTCTCCTCTGTGCTGAGTCTGTTCCCATTCCTCAGCTGCTCCTTGCAGTGCACATGCTGCCCAAGCCCTGAGGGCATTCAGTTTCTACAGCTTCCCTAAAAATCCGCAGGTGGGTGAAGGGGAAGGACAAGTACGTGAGTGTCCTGGCACCAAACTGCAGTACTAACTCAGAGGCTGTGCCTTCCATATGGCCATGGCCAGCAGGAAAGCTGCAGCTCCAGGTTGGTTACAGGCCTCTACCCAGTGGAGATATCACAGGACACACATGAGGCACTGGGATAGAGGGTAGGAGATAGAAACAATACAAACAGACTGGAATGGATTCATTCTGCTGCTCATAGAACAAGCCTGCTTCTATCAAGGTTTGTTTTCTTCAGATACAAAATTAATTCATGCTCATTATGTAAGATTTGTATTTGTAGTCACCCTCTGAACATGTAGCTTCTGCATGAATGTTATATTTAATCATTGTTCACGTCTCTATAGTTAAAAAAAAGGAGCATGGAGCAGAGATCAGCTTGAACAATTTTATTCTCCATTGTTCAACTCAATCCAAATTATCAATATGTGACTTTCTCAGAATTCTAATTGTTTTCCAGCTTTTGAGAATAAAAGGAACTTCTGCAAACTCAAAAGAATTTATTTTAAAAATGAAAATAGCTTCAATTGTTTCCAGTGAAAGGATATAGAGTAGTTATTCCTGGTAAATTACAATCTTGTGCATGGACATTTTACTTTCTGGGACTCCCTGAGGTGAGCTGTATTTTTTTTGAGACTATCATATCAAATAGTGAACAGCTTAATTAGCAGCAGGATTTATATTCTAAGAATACACAGAATGTACCTGCGGCAACAAAGAAGACAAATTTAATCAAATTGTTCTCTGCTTCCAAATCTTGATATCTGTCAGACAAGAAAAACCACAGTTCAGTGGGATGAAAGGCTCATGAATAGGTCTAAAAGACCATATTTTTAGGAGAGTTTCCTAACTCCATTTTCTAGTTGCCCCATCCACTTGTCTTCTATTAGATTTTATTCTGTTGGTCAACTCCAAACAGGCTCAAAAGGGGTGAATACCAAGAAGACAATCGAGTTACTCAAATTCACAGGAATGTGAGCAGGCTGGTAGAGGACACCAGATCACAGCAGCCTGCTTGAGAAGGAAAAGTTGCAGAATTCAACTTCTACACACACTCCATTTATCAACCACTGACAAGATGCTGACATTTAACTCCTATTATCATCCTTTCAGATTTTTATAAGGACTTACCAATTATTTCAGTATTTTACACCTCTCAAGATGTTTTACAAACATTATGTCCTGCATCAAAATTTTTGAGAGCCCTTTCTTAACTGCTGTAAATCAGTTCATTCAACAGCGGGATTCTGACATATACCAACAGAGGAAGCATTCCCACAAAAAATAAATACTGGGTTGCAGCCAAGGAGAAAAGAATTACTCTGATGCATTATCTAGTCTACCTGATATAGTTCTTCTTTCCATACAGGGGCATACTACATGTTTTTACAATGAAATAATTAAGTCATCTAGATTTCATCTCTGAAAGTCCATGTTTAAACGGAGTACTTATGGAGTAAAAACAGAGTCATTCCCTGCACGTGAAATAATTGGAAGGAAAGTGGTTTAGTGTTAGACATTGTTCAGCACAAGGATTAAGAGTATTGCTGCATATCTCTAGTAAAGATTGCATAGTATTAATTAAATATACAGAAAGAGGGGACATATTTCCTTTTAAAATCAAAAGCATGACCAAGGGATTGCCACACACGTCACAGCAGCTCTCAGGCTGCCCTAACCTGTACCCACCCAGAACAGACAATACTCTAAGCCACAGAGCAGACCCAGTAGACAACACTCCGAAATTTGGTACAATTAAAATAATTGAAATAATAAGGTACAGATGCATACAAAAGAGGCTTCTACACACTAGAGAGAGCTTGCTTTCATATACCTAAGTGCATTAGCCTTACTAATATTCACCCCAGGCTGGCTGGAATCCCACAGGTGCCTACGAGCAGAGCTAGGAAAAGAACCGGCCACCCAACGGAGCGGTGGCAGCTCAGACAAACCAGAGAAGTGGTGGATGGCAATGAAAACAGCAACTGGAGGCTGTAGTACCACACAGAATTACCTGCTAGGTGGGCAAGTGGACACAGTGCACAAACAAAGCATTTAAGCCCCATAAAAAGCTGCCAATTTTCTCTCTTTTTATTCTTCCGTTTTTTCCTCATCTGCCACAAGTTCCACTTATGGCACTCCCTCTACTACCCCTCCTCCAGCACCTTTGCTTTTCTTCATTTTCTCCTCTCTCTTAAGCCTTTTACCTTTCTCCCCTCTCCTATGCAGTTGAAGAAGCCTGACCCTTTTAATGCAATTTTCTTTAATTTAATCTTATTATGCTTTTTCCCAGATCCTTTTCATTGTAGAAACTCCTTTTCTCTTCTGTCCCTTTGCTTCTCCACACAAACCACTTTCAGTTTATCTGGAGACAGTTTACCTCAACCTGAAGCCAGCTAAAGCTCTGGAAACTGCTGCCTGCCTCTGAAGGGGGATGGAGAGAGATGCATCCATCTGCACCACACAGCTCCTTTTCCAAACCAACTCTGCTACATCCAGAGGTGTTATCTCACATTTAATAGTCCTGAACGGGTTTCGTTTCTTGAGATTTGCCCAACTGCTCTTCAAAGTCAAGATTTTACATACAAGTTCTCTTCGGAAGAAATTCTGCAGCTAAACCAGGTGTTACAAGAATCTTTCCCTTTGCTCCCTTTCAATCTGCACCTATGTGATTTATTTGATGATGTTCAACTGCTGTCAGAAGAGACTGGCGACTATTCCCTCACTTGACAGTTTAGACATTTGTCAAATCCACCTTAACTTATCTTTTGTCAAAGGTGAAAAGTCCTGGTCTGCATATTCTATGTAGTCTTACATGGAAGCTATACAGTTTATGTAGAAACTAAACAGGATATTACTTTTGGCATCTTGAAATTCAACCATACTTTGAATAGATGGCTCAGATTCTTAAATTAATCTGAATTGAAGCATGCATGTAATGACTGAGAACTATACAGAAGTAGCTTAAACACAGAGAAGAAAAAAAAAAAGACATCTGCTCTAGGCTGCATTGCTGAAAGCTTTTTTTAAATGTATGTTGAATTCAAAGAAATACAGTAACCAAACCAGAAATCTAAAATATTTTATGAACCTTCAGCATACAGTGGTTTGGAAAAATATAGAAGGCTTGTTACATAGGACTGACAGACCATGATTTTCTCTAACTACTCATTATACAGTATAAGAAGTAGCTGGAGAGACAAACTGGCTCTAAGAAAGATCAGGTCCTTCTGGTGTAGCAGAACAAATGCTTACTTCTGATAGTGAAAGCCAAGCTCTGCAATCCCCCCTACTTCTCAAAGTGTTAATATAAACACAAGAAAATGAAAGTCTTAGATGATCATACTGAAGGTTAGTTTAAATAAAGGCAGTATCCCAGCAAAAAGGTACAGGATGACAAACATATCAACACTCTTATCTCTAGTACCTTCCAGGGAGAAGTGGGGTGGAAGCTTTTGGCGTGGGGAACCCCAAACATAAAACCAACACACAAACTTTGATTGAAACAACTCTAATCCTAATCTGAAAGACAGGACAACCTTGTGAATAAATACAGTTGTGTTTAGAAGTTCTTTAATTAAACATAAAAGCCTATCTAAATACAATGTCTACTGATTCAGCTGGTTCACTTGCAATTCCAATTCTTCTATAAAAGCACAAATTTCACTCTTAAACTGGTGGTGACACAGACTCCCCGCATTCAGCCTGAACTGCATGGAAGACCTGAATAAAGTTCTGGCTTACATCTCTTTGCTCTATATTAGAAGTCTTATTCCTATTTATTCTTCCCCATGCACATTTAGTGAGCACAAACTTGTTTGCCATGGTAATTGCTGATATTATGTTACTGCAAGAAGATCTGGCTTTACTAACTCTAGCCTTAGAAAATAGTATTAATGATAAATTGACCACTGAACTGAAGCTGGATAACACAAGGAACTGTGTTATTTGAACATAAGTACCTGTTTGCACAAATCAAAGAATCCCCGATCCGGATGATGCCTGGAGCTATTTTCAAGAGTGTCTTTTACATCCATGCTGAGTATATTCTATTTTCAGCTGACATCTTAAACTTGAAGGGAGAGGGAAAAAAGACCAAAACAGCCTGAAACAGCCATTTCAGGCTAGCTAGAGAAAACATGTCAGTGTCCCAGTTTTGTTCCCAAGAGCACTTAGGAATAAAAAATGTCTTCTGCATGCTAAAACAATTAGAAGCTCATGCACCTGAGCTGGATGTGCGTAGTTAAGGGACTGAGAGATCCCTAAGAAGGAAACCACAATTCAACATCTGGAAGGATTCAACATTTTGCTCTTGGTACAGCCGCACAGCACAAATCAAACGTGGGCTTCCCAGGTACAATTTTGATAGACAGAAAAACTACTACCTTGGTCAGTCATCCATTACTGATTACAAATACAGTGTTCTGAGTCTTATCCGTATGAAACAAAATGAGAATACCTCTAAAACTACCCTGTGCCTCAGGTTTTTCAGTCAGGGTAGCATCACCTCCAAACCAGGGGTGGTCGAGCTGTTGCTTCTGCATTGGGAAGCAAGAACGATGCAAGAGCGCACCCTCCCTGTCGTCAGAGCAAATTGAATTTAGCAAATTGCATTTTCCTGATCAACAGCTGTAAGAAAAATCTTAAAAGATTTTTCTTACAAAAAAAAGAAGAAGGAGATAAATTTTAAAAAAACCCAACCCTATACTTGAGTCATTTTAAAGTCTTATTGCTAGATGAGCAACATTCAGTTCCAGAACTTCACAGGGACTTTCACTTAACATAAAATAAAAACAAAAAACCGAACCTCTGCAAAATGCACAGGAAAAAAAGCTTTTTTCTCCATGTTCAATGCTTACCTAGAAAGACAAAAGGACAAACTAATTGTGAAGTAACTACCGACAGCAATCTGCTCAAACAATGCTGGAAAATTAATTCACGTTCACCACAATCCTTTTCATAAAACATCTTTAGAAAGATCCTGCTGAGCCTCTTTCTACCTCCTGCGTCAAAAGGGTCTCTGAAATTTAAATGCATGATGAATAGTGCATTTTGCCTTGGTAATTTAAACAGGATTCATGCCTAGAGTATTACAGTCCTCACAAACAGATGCCTCCCCACCCCTCCTCCCCCACAGTCCTCTCTCCTCTCAGGAGTTCATCAGAACCAAAAAGCATAAAATTTTAATTCCTACAGAACATAAAGGGCTATAGGGAAAAGGAGAAGGAAGCTGTGAGAAGAACAAACAGGTGGATCATTCTGAGATGAGTTTATAAGCCTTTCCTGTCTTTCCTTTCCTGTCGGTTGTCATGACTGTTTACACCCTTAGCTACTTCAGGCAGTCTTCCAACCAAGTAACAATCTTAGCACTGTCCTGCAAAATGCTGCTGCACACTTGGGTGTCTCAACATTTCCATAATGTTTGATGAAGGTACGCATCTGGCTGTTCTGAACACTTGGGAGGTAGAGACATTGGTGGTAAGAACAACCAAAAATTCTGCTGTGTAAAGTTATAAATCCATGTTATAATCGATGGGCACATTCATGACAGTTGGTTTTTTTATGCATCAAATTTAGAGCTGCAGGGAGTGTACAGAGGAAAAAAACCCCTTAACTATATCCTGCATAAGTTGGAGCATATTGGTATTATTATAGAGGAAGTAACAGGTAAAAACAGCCTAACAGAGTTATTTCTCCCCTTTGGGACAGTATAGAGTATTACTAGGATTACAGATTCCAAGTTAAAGCAAACACACTAAACTAGTGTGGAAGAAAATTCTTTCAGGTCACTAAGACCATGCTGTACAAGTAGTTGGGAGAGCGACAGAGACCTCTATTCCATTTAGACACAACAGTCCTGTGGCAAGTCTCCTCTTCCCTGCGGGAAGACCCTTCTCACTGATGAAGAATTGGCCATTTTTCACACCATCTCAGACAGCCAGGTGCCACGCAATGAGAATTTAAATAGCTTTCACGACTACAGGATTACATTCCTCAAAATGTCAGATGTCCCTCATCCCTTCTCTCCCACACTTCTGAGTTTGGACCTATCTGTGCCAGTGGGCCAATGAACAGGAAAGGGAATCAAGAGCCATCAGGGACCAAGGTGGGATGCCACGCTAGGTCAAATGGTGTCACGAAATTCCCATCCCGCTTTATCCACTAAAGTGCTCAGGGTTATTGGAGGGGTCTGAAATGTTGCATTCCTTTTTATTCCAGATACCACAAAAGCATCTGATAGGAAACCTAGATTAAAATCATGTTTGTCCACCAAAATTGAGACAGGAAGACTGACTACCTCATCCCATATTCCCTAGACAGATTACATCCAGTCTGATCTTCTACTTGTCACCCACAGATCTGAAATGACAGCCAGCTCGCATGTTCAGCATCCCCAGGAGGTAAGTCACTCCTACATCAAAGCCAAAGATCAAAAGTTTGTCAATACAAGAACAGTGCAAATGGATGCAAAAAGCTGGGTGATGGTATCTGTCATCCCTAGTACTTCATGGAATTTTGACATGACATATAAAAGCCAGCTTGTGCTTTGATGAATCTCCAGCTGAAGTAGATTCTCAGGTGTCAGAAGATTCTTTAAACCTCTGTCTGTACCTCCTGCCATGACTGAATAAAAATAGGATTATGCTTTTCTCTTTTGTCTACTTCTTTTTTCCTCCCTGAAATGAGGAAAGCCACAGGTAATTTAACCAGTAAAACTCAGGACTTGTAACAAAAGAAAACCACTAACACTACTGGAAATATTTGGTCCACATATCAACTTTGTGAAATAAGCTGGTGAATTTAATCATACTGTTAACAAATATGCCCAGGAGTCTCTCCTTTTTATAATTTCTAACCCATCAGTTTTCACTGTTTGAAAGTAGCTATAAATTCTAATTTCCAGCCTTGTGCTTTCTATTTCATCCCATCTCTAAATGCTCAGTACTACAAAACTCTAACACTGTGCACAGGCCACGTTTCCCATATTTGTCACATGAGGACACTCAGCTGTTGCATGGCAGTTCTCGTGTCAGGATCATCAGCAAACACAGATAAAATAATCTGCTTCCAAAGTTAATCTTCAACTAACTGCACCACTTTGGCCCAAAAATTTGCATTCAGCGCCACCTATTGATGCCATTCTGGTTCAGAACACCCCGGTTCAGTCACCACCTGACAGTGAACCACACCAGAGGCTTTACCGAACAATTTAAACATATATATGTTAATAGCAGCAATACCGGGATAGGCAGTACAAAACATTTGGTAAATTAGTGTTAAAAGTTGCCTCTATTTAGCCCTATTCTGCTTTCCCACAGAAACAAAAATGAAATACTGTTAAGAGTTTTCCAGATAATTACTTTTGGCATCTTTTAGCCAAATTCATATCTTAGAGATCCTGGAGCTGTGCTCCATACATTATACTAGTAGTAGTAGTAGTAGTACTAATAATAGGGGTGATTTGCCAGTGAGCTTAAGTCCTTATTAATAGGTCTACAGCTTGGCATGTCACAATTCCCATTCTGCTGGAATAGTTATTTTATATTTCAAGTTAAAATCATTAAGCTGTTGGATTTTGCTTCCCTTTTCTTTGTGGAAATTTCCCATTCTACACAGCCACTCTTGATAAACATCCTTCACTCTCAGATTTCTATGATGTGTCGACAGTAAGGGACAACTCTGACCTAGACAGATACAATCTTGATTTATTTAGGTACGACTCAGGCTAATAGCAGCTTCTAAATCCTACCTCTAAAAAGCCCTTTCATGAAGCTTTCATCTTCATCAGTACTGTTTTGCTACTTTCCAGGCAGTATTAGTGTAAGTAACCTACCTAATCCTGTATTGCAGAATAAAGGCAAACACGTAAATTGTAATTATCAAAAGTTCCCATGATGAATCTATGTCATTCTCATTGGGAAGAAAAGGTGAAGGACTTAGAGCTTGGAATATTTTAGTGATGTCCTACACAAACCACTACTTCCACATATCTTCGTAGTGTTACCATTGCAAATGCAAATTGACTGAACTCAGAAAATGCATTATTAGCAATAATCATCATCATAATACAGAGAAGACACAAAAAAATTTGTTATTTCTTGATCAGGAATTTATGCTTGGGGACTACTCATTTCCAGGGATTATTAACTTCAGAAACCACTAGGTTCTTACCTCTTTCAACCTATTGGTCCTAGAATTTGCAGATATACTTTATCAAGAGCAAGGCAAAGCAAAAAAAATTAACAGTACCTGCTTGATATATGTCCCCATTAAAACACTTCATATACCTAGCAGAGATAAAGTAAAATAAAAACCAACAGCTCTCTTTCTTGTGATATCATAAAATGTAAGGAGGAAAAACCCTACAGAGGTCAGGTGGTCCAGCAGGACTGACTTTGAAGTTACAGTGGGTTACCTGGGGTCTTGTCAGGCAGGTTTTTACAGTTTCAAGGGATGGAAATCTCACTAGCAGTCTAGAGCACTTGTATCCCAGTGCTTAACCACTCATGACTCCTAACCCTCACATCCACGGTACATCTCCCATAACCTCACATTCCTTGACCACTCCTTTTTAACAGAGGAGTGGAAGGAAACAGCAAGTCATTTTGTTGAGCCGTTCAATCAGGAACAGGTCAGAAAACTGTTGCGCAAACCTGCTGTTGAGCAGAAGTGGCAGCATTCCCTAATCTGAGGGGCAAACAGGCCTGCTGGGCTGCCTTGGCTCCCCCCACAGTCCTTGAAAGGACAGAACAAATTCCGCATTTGCAGCTGGGAACTGCAACTCTGCTCTGCTCCTCTGCAGAGAACTGCACACACACTTATGAATCACTAATAGAATAAACTTATTTTCTGTTCCTCAGTCTCCTAAGAAATTTCCCTGTGAGAACAAAGATTATTTGATGATGTCTCACCCACAATTACACAATAAGTGGTACTCAAGTGACCCTTATGACCTGGATATGCAACCCTTTACAAGGGTCAGATTGCACCTCTTCACTTTGGCTTCTGAAATTAACCGGATGCATCCAACAGCAATCCTGAAGGAGTGGATGATGTAGCCCATCAGAAGATTCAGTTTTTCTTCTCTGGAAAGGGGAAGCAAGAAGCAAGGAATTTTCTTACAAAGATTTTCCCAACAGAACATCTCCAAGGGGATCACTGCCAAAGTTTTCACTAAGAAAAAGTGGCAATTTCTGCACAGAGGTTATGGACCACCAGTTTAAACACTGCTTTCATCCTCTGACACAGAAAATCCTGTAATAGGAGCTCCTAAATCCTGATTGGTTTAGGCTAGAAAATGAGTCAGTGAAGCATTTATTTGGAAGCCATTTTTTAGGAAGAATCTAAATCAACCTACGGTTCAACTCTAAGTTACCAAAGCAGGAAGCATCTTGCTGCCCAGCTAAGAATTCACAGCAGAAAAACGTGTCACATTTTGGTGGATAAGGGGAAAATAGCTGGTGTTGGATGAGACACCCTTTGCTTTTCCTGATCTCACACACAGACGTTTGCATCAACAGTATGTGCTGCATATGGGCCATTCGTAATTGCCCTTTTGCGCTCAGGCAATAATTCCTCAATAGAAAAGGATTATGAAAATAGTAAGTGCTTGGAGAGTCCTCAATTAATTTGAAACCAAAAGGCTGCTGTGTCATAGGCAGCTCTAAGCCAGAACTTTTGCAGTAACGTAACACTGAGAAGAAATGTGACCAGAGGTCTAGACAGCTGCTCATAGTTACTAGTCCAAGGCACTATCAGTCATGGTTCTGGGACATCCTCTGGTATTTTTCTTCACACGCCTTCCTGATCTCCAAGATGTTTCTTTTCAGGCTTCTCTCTTCTAAGGTTACTTTCAAAATCCTTCTTTTTGGCACATCTGCTTTCTAGAATGTCTCAAGCCCCAGTCAAAACAGTGTAAGCGCACAAGAACAGCCACCTAATCAATGGCTCTGTCATGTCTTTCAGTTGGAGAATTCAGGTCACAACTTTGGTTTAGTTCACACATTATGAAATTTATAACCAGAATTCACTGGCAGCAGCCAGCAAGTAGTCACTTCCTGTCCTTGAGAGCACAGACGTTGGCACATTTTCTTCCCCACACATATACACAGAGTTATCAGTTGTCTGTTAGCTCACAATTTAAGTTTCTTTTTGTCCACAAAGGATGCAGTCACATTGCTGGAAGGTGTGCTGTATTCCAACACTACTCTGACTACTGCTATGCCCATTCTCAAGAACCTGTTCCCACAGAAAGAAACTGCTGAACAGCAGCACAGTACCAGCAGTCACATTTCTGTCTTCTTACCCTGCCTCAGGTGCACGGGGATGGAGTCACAGGAGAAGTCCAACGCAACACCAGCACTGAGATCTCTTGTGAACAACTCTTTCTATGATAGACTCCCTATCTGGGTTCTGTATCTGCATTCAATTTGCAGTCTCTTCCTTCCACATCTGAAGTCCATGGCTAGTTCTACCTATGAACAGTGTACAAAATAGTCGCTAGAGCTGGGACCAAGTGGGTATCTCAGATTATTATCAGAGAACAAGGGTTCCAAGGAGAATCCTAATGCATTAAAAGCAGACTACTAACAAAGATTGATAGTTAGGCAGAATTTGTTAGAACAATAAAGCAAAATCATCACCGGGACAGAAAAAGGGAAAAGGTAGAGCTCAGGAAAACAGAAGTTACTACATCAATGCTGCTGCGCTTAATCTTTGTGTCTGCAGAGATTATATATCCCTCTGTCAGCCATGTCCCGTAGCCTTACGGACCTTTACAGAAAAAAATAATTGTTATTATCCCAGCTACTACTGAGTGCTTGTTATTTTCCCTTCCCACCACTTGTCTACTTTTTTCCAGCAGATACTCATTAAGACTGACCAAGTACCACAGACCTCTGTGATTCTCACTCCCTAGGCCTCCACTGCTGTCTATTATAAACACTTGTGTTCTCTTTCTTGGCGTTCACAGATTTACAGTAGCTCCTTCCAAAGACTCATTTTATTAAATCTTGAATTAGAGTCAGTAACTGACATTTCAGAGTCCTCTCAGAGGGTTAAGAGAACTCGATGTAGAAAGACAAGATACATCCAGTCTTTGAGAAGGCTGAAACCTAGACAAAGATTTTGAAAGGAATTTAGAAACTACATGGAGGGACTAAAATAAAAAAGTTAATGAAAAGTTAAGGTATCCCAAGGAATTAGTCACTCTATTTCCTTCGCTTGTGAACACTGTGGGAACTACCTCCAGCTCCTTTGCTTTCTATCAAGGGATCAAATCCACAAATACAAAAGCAACATCCATGCTCGTTACTCCCTTTAGAAACACATCACCAATGTTTGAGGGCACCCATCCACCTCCCAAGCCCATTCTGAAGGTGCTCAGCATGAACAATTTAAAGTAGATGTTCAAAGCGTACATCAAAGAATGGTGTAAAGTCAAGTGTTACTTCATCCATGAAGTTTTCCATACAAATGTACAGAAGAGTGACTGGTCTCCAAAGTTTATTAAAAATCAAAGAATAGAAAACTTTACATAAAAATATGTCAATTTTAGCTTCCACATAGTTGTCCACACAAAAAATTTAAACATTTTTTTAAACCTGTAGCACATAACCACAGTGATAGCCAGGCCAATTCATTTGGTTCACCATGACTGAAGTGTTACATGATACCATTTTTCCAATGAGTTCTGCTTTAAAATGGACACTAGTATAAGACACCAACTAAAGCCTTGGAAGGCTCTTTAATGTAGTTATACTCAATATTGCTAGTGTGTGAAGACTAAGCAGTACAGGCTCATGTAACAGCCCTTAGATATTATTTATGAATCAGCTCACAATTTTTAGAACTTTTTTTTTTTAATTGTGATGAGTCTGGAGCATTAAGACAAACTTTCTGCAAACAGATATGCACTACTCTACTTTGGAATGTTGCCCTCTCTCCCCTCAAGGACCTGTTTGTGTTTGACAGATTCAGTAACAACATGAACTACCTCTGCTTCAAAGGCATACGGCATATTAAAAAGCTTCGTGCTTGACACCTCATTTCAATATTCAGATATCAGTTTTAAAACCTTCTCTATCTGTACACAGTATAGATGTCCTGTTAACAGGATTCTTCAGCTTTCTCTGCTAGTGGACTTACATAACTTACCTGTAATTTTCTGTATAGCTTAGGAACTCTCACTTATAAAAAGGGAAGTCAGAGGGCGTGAGATGTGACCTACTCCCAGGACAACTGTGGTGCTTTAAAAACTCAGGGTTAGGCAGGATGTACATTTTTCAAAAAGTTAAAGACAGTGTTTGTCATGGCAATACACACTTGCATAGTATACCTGTATGCATCTGTAAATTAAGTGCCAGCCACTCATACTGTGTACAACACTGGGCTGTGCTCTCCTGCAACACATTAAAAGATACTTCTTGTAATGCTTAGAGCAGCTGAAGTACTTTTTATATATTTGCTCTTAACAGAACTAATGCATACTACTATACAGATTCCTTAATGGAATCAACATATTTCCTTTCTCCACATTCCTTAAGCCGGGTACCTCTGTTTACTAGTGTTGTTTCAACCCAAACATTAACAGGTTACATTACTAAAATGCTTCAAAGCGTGTAGTTCACAGCTTTATACTTTCATATGAGGACTTGAACCAACCTTTTTCCCATTCCTCTCAAAAGTTTTACTTCTGGTACTACAAATGTTGAATTTGTTGTCTAGTCAAAGGAAGAAAATTAAAACTCATTGGTCAGAGCAAGACAACTGATAGAGGCCAGACAATGAGCTAAAAAACACAGGGTCAAAATGCTTTGGAGCGTAGTAAATTCTTAAAACTGTAAGCCAAATTGCACTTTCATTGTGAATCAAGAAGCCTCAAATATTACCAAATGTCATGTTTATAACACTGCTCAGACAACCTGCCAAAACTATGACCCCAACTTAGATAATGCAACCTGGGAAAGGATCTGTAAATTAAAAAAACCTCTTCCCCTTAAATATAACTTATGTGACAATATGAAATTAAATTAAAAATTCCAAGTTATTGCACAAATCATACATCCAATATTTACAGAGGAAAAAAAATCTGAGCTTTGAAAACCAACAAAACAAAACAAACCAGGAGAGCAGCAAATTTACTTTTATGAATTCCCAACTTGATATGCTGCAAAAAAAAAAAAAAAAAAAAAAAGAATCCAAGGGGCTGAAGTTTCCTTCACTTCTAAAATAAAAGAAAAGGAACAGATATAGCCACAGCAAAAAAGCTACAGCATTTGTAAATGTCCTTGCAGTTCTATTGTCAGAGCTGCTTCGGCACTGAATGAACCATTGTGGGAAGGCAGAAAACAAACTTCCACATTTAATAAGGCTTCACAGATAAGCACAACTACTTCTTGAAGATGGACTGAACCACCACACAAAGAAACATGCAAAGAAGTCAGCTGCAGATATTTGGCAACACCAATAAAACGATGTGCTGGACGCTGGTCTCCATCCCTCAAGTCGAGTGGCACTCACTCAGTTTGCCTGAACAGGGAAGGTCATTTTGGCATCTGCCATTATCTGCTCAGACTAATAGGCAAACTGTCTCTGTGTTTTTTTCTTCTCCATATGTTACGATTGTACTGGTGGTGTCCTCGGTTACCAACTGGTTGCCTCATGCCTCCACTGCTGACGGGGCTGTAGCTGTTGCCTTGGTTATGAGTTCCTTTCATGGAAAACTTCATTCCACTGTGCTGCTAAAAAAAAAAAAAAAAAAAAAAAGAAAGATAAGCATTCATTTAGGCATAAAAACAACAAACAAAGCACATATTACCAGCTGTATTTCCTCAACATACAAGTCACTTCCACAAAACACTGCTTGAAGCTACTGGTCTTCTCATGCTGGTTTAATTATAGCTGTGCAAGTCCGATGGCACTAACAGCTTACTAAGTGTTTTCTGAAGAAAATGTTCTGCAAATGAAATGGTGTTGATTTCAAAGCATCCTTAAAACCCGTGGATCTCAGTATGATACACATTTACTGTGCATCACCCTTGCAAAACCAGAGAACTTCCACATTAAACACTAATTGGGACAGAGTGTGTATTTTGGAGGATCTTAGCAAGATCATGACCAAGTGAGAGACTTAAGTCTTTCAGAAACATAATGGATAAATATAAGGGCATGATCACATGAGCTGATGCATGGGGAATACAAGTCTGCTTTTCCCACAATCTCAAGTCAGTGACAGGTAAACTCAATGAGGCTTGTGAGGAGCCTGTAAATCCTACTTGTCCGATCATCGGGTCACACAGCTCCTAGATTGCACCTCATATGCAGACCAAGGCAAAACAATTAAGTGATCAGAACTAGAGCACGACACTTTCTTTGTGTCATAGGATCTCCAATAACCTGGAACAAAAACTGCCCAAAAGGCTTAGCAGCAGCCTGAGTAAATCTACCACACCATAAGGTACTACAGGCATCTCCATCACTTAATGGCACACAGTAAGTTGGCTTAATATGTATGTACTTAAAATAGGTACAAGAGTTTCAAAAGTTGAAACTGAAACAGGCTTCCTAAATGCTGATAACATCAATGCAAACAACCTCTCCTGACGTCTGACAGCAATAACTCAGACAGACAACTGACTGCCTGTAACAAAAGCTAATACTAACCTTAAGTTGCTAAACCGGAACACAGAGCGAACATTTGAGACAACTGCTTAGAATACTAAAGTAGCTGCAGTTATTTCATAATCTATTTTTCCAAACGAGTTTGAAGTAGAAAGAAATGAGAACACAAAGCCACTATTACAATTGTGTGCACAAAACAAACAGTTCTTGAAATCGTAATTCCATAAGCACATTTTACTGTCACATTATAATTAGAAGAGACAGTGAGCATCCAGAAACACAAGCTGGTAAAGACTAGTGTTAAGGAATAACTACAGTTAACTGCAAGGTGGCAAAAAGACCTTAAACTGTATTTTAATTTGTATAGTGTCCTACAGTAACCTAATCAAACTTCAACATGCAATTTCCAGACTCTCAAGACAGACACGCTAAGTGTTACCCTCAGATAACCAATGGTAAAATAAGTCAAGGACAAACAGAAAAAGGAAATGCGAGCTGAGAATTTTTCATTCTTAAAGAGACACAACTTCCCAAATGTGATTTATTGATGTATTGTTGCTAAAACATCTACTAGAAGCTATTTATGAAAGTCAACAACATGAAGCTAAAAATAAATTTTGAATGTTCTGTATTTTCAGCAAGTGGTCTTTCAAGCAAACACACCACCTTGTCGCATTCTTGTGCAGTTTTCTAGTTCAGTTAGTATATACCTGACTCAATTAAATATAAGCATTTACTTGAAATGACATCAAAACACTAAAAATGACCCTATAGTAGTCAAAACACTAAAAGCAGCAGCGCTAAAACTCTATGCTGAAAAAATACAGCAGAAAACTTTAATAGTGCTACTGAACAACCAGAACAAAACTCTGATCAAGGATCATACAAACTTCCATCGAGCCCATCCATTCTCTTCAGCTGAAAATGTGAAAAATCTGCCAACTTCTTCCTCAATTTGAGGATTCAGCAAAAAGAATACTGGGGGCAGGATGGCAGATGACCAAAAGATCAGACAAGCAGCACAGCAAGTATGACAATTAAGTGCATCTATCTGTATCCTAAAAGATTACTTTCTGAACAAACAGGAGTACACCAAACTCTAAGAGAAGGCTTAATAACCTAGCCAGAATGTGAACTCTAGCTTGTGATAAGGCATTTTGCACTGTTTTTAGACCATCAAGATGAAGACTGTCAATCTATTGGAGCAGGATCTGAATCCATCAGTCTTATGACTCATCAGCTGAGAGCAGGTGCTTAGAGAAGTCCACTCAGGGACCTCTTCAGTCAGACATTTACTAGTTCTTTATATTTATATTTACTAGTTCTTTATATTTACTAGTTCTCAACTATATCTTGCTTGCTAGTTTGTCCAGATTGTTGAAACCATCAGTTTTTAGCATCCTGAGTTCTGTGCTATGGCATTTCGCAGTTAAATAAGCATCACATTTAATTTGAGCCTATTATCAGATGTTTTATCAGTCCTTGGAGTAAATAATTTGTCATTCTGCTCTCTACCTTTTTCATATACTGCTAGTGACTACATAGACCTAGATCATATACCTTGTCTTCTTCTTTGCCAGGTTAAAGAGTCATTCTTTCTTCACACAGAAGCAGTTCCATGTGTTTGATCACTATTAACATCTTTCCCTGTTCTCCTTCCATTTGTGTTTTGACTTTCCTCTGATGAGGAAAGAAGAGGCAAAATTACACTCATTGTTCATATTCTGCAAGAACATCAAGATGTCACTTTTAGAAGAAACTGTCAGCCCAGGGTCTGCCACTCTCTACAAAGTTTAAAGTATTTCTCTCCCTCCTGACGCATCACCTTGAAAGGTCCTTCTGTACCCTTCTCAGGTATTCTTTAAGGTGCTTAACACTACCAGCAAACTCCATCAGGCTTCATCCACTGCCTTTTAGACATTAGGCAGCACAAACACCTGCACAGCTTTCCTGGTGAACTCCGTTTTTAACAGAAACTGAATCTTTGCTACTCATCTTCCAATTAGTTAATTGTTTAAAAGGGGACAGATACCATTCACTTAGCTTCTTTCAGGATCTTTGATAAAAGAAACTTACTTCAAGGCTTTTGGAAATCTCAAGAGGCTGCAGCAAGCAGCTTTCTCTTGTGCACACACTTCTGGACGTTCACATGCTCCGGACTCACAGAGCCACAGAGAGATGACATGTCTGTGAGCACAGATGATGGCTAGAGAGAGGTCAGATAATCCAAAAAGAAAGCTCAGATAAATCTTTGATTTAGAGGTTTCAACTTCTTTGTTCTATCAAGAGAAATAGGTTCAATCTCTTCTCCCATCATAGGGCTATTGATTCAACAACTGAATGACAGAATTGGTTTGGTTTTTAGTTGTGTTGAATAAGCTGCTAGATCCGGAGGAAAAACTAATGAATTCACATTTAAGACAAGCCTGGGGGTGGGAGTAAGGTAAAATTCTGCATCATCTACCAAGTTAAAAAGTTTCCAGGATTAAAAAAAAAAAAGAAAATCAGAAAACAGATTAAAAAAAAAGGAAAAAACCCCCAACCAAACAAAACCCCCAGAACTTAACAGAAAAAAACACAAGAGGAAAAAAATAGAAAAAATTAATGAACCCAGAAAAATCCTAAGAAAGGAAATGTGGTTGTAATAGAAATACCAACTAATTATTTGCTGAGGAAACCAAACTTCTATTCTTAAATACTGGCAAATTTACTATACAAAACTGCTGACATTCAAAGACTGTCAATATTCAAAAAGAAAATTTATAGCCAAAAATCAATCATCTACAATTTGAAACAACACAAGTAACATAACAGAGCTGAAGTCTAAACATAAACAGGCTTCTGAATTGCTTTAGTCTTTGGGTCTTGGGCTTTTTGTCTGACTATTTCTGAAGTGAGGAGAAAAAAAAGCAGAGAAATGTTTGTAATAAAGTATCTGTACTCAACTTCATAAGATATTACACAGCGCTCAAAAATGATTGGAAAATACCTACAGAGTGAAAGAAAAGCTTAGAAAAAGCATAAGACAGTTTTGAAAGATCACAGGTTTACTATTTTGCTGTTAAGACTAGAGGATTAAAGGCCATGATTGAGTCTAGTCTGCAGTTGATCAGAATTGTAGTCAAAGTCATACAGTTCATTTAACGTGAAATACCAGAGTAGTATTCAGAGCTACTTTAATGTACCATTAACATTTTAAGTATCCCCTTAAATAACATACATTCTCAAAATATTCCATGAAATTTTCAATATTCCCACATTCTCTACTTTAGGCTTGTAGCCCAAGCTCACTTTCTAAGCATAATGACATCTGTAAATACACTAGAAAATTCAACTGCTTGTTTACTTCATGAAATAAATCCATTGTTTTGCAGAGAAATAACGGACAATGACCTAACCAACATTTTAGTCACAACTGCGTGAGCAATAAGCCAATTATTAAGCAATGGTTCAACCTAGCCTCATTATAGATTGGTTAACAGAATTCTACAACACAGTTGCATGTGCTACCTGGACGTATTCTTAACCTGGTAAGATTTCTAAGTGGTTTAGATTTCTAAGCTGAAGTATATCAAAACCAAAGTAAGTTATTCCAGAAGTTGTTTAGTACTGGCAATCTAGGGAAATAAGGCCCTAAGAACTGCAAACATCAAAGGCACCACTCCTCTTTTTGGGACCTATAGGCTACTTTCAGCTATGAGTGATAGGATCTTGAGTCCTAAACAGATTTTATAAAATGAGCCTAAACTCTTTTCTGCACTCATGAAATGGGGAAAAGAGCATCTCTGGAGCCAGCCATAAGAGCAGAAAAAAAAAAAAATTGACATGGAGACTTGATAGACCTCAACAGCAGGAAAAGTTTTAGATGTTTCTTATCTTCCAACACAAAAGAACTAGAAAAATTAAAGCTACAAGGAAGCAGATGATATCAACCCTTCGTATCTTATTTCACTTCATTACAGGCTACTGGCAGAGCTACTACACAAAGGGAAGCATCTGATTCTCTTCATCTTTCACAACAGCTAAGGCAATACTAGTACAAGCAGCTCAAAGATAACCTAGCATGTGAGAGAGCAGAGGCCTACTCCCCAAAATGAGTGACTGTCAGTAGATACTACCATTGTCATCTCAGCAAATATTGAACTATATCATGGTAAAGAAAGCAGAATGACACACAAAATAAATACCCTTTTTGATCTTGTCACTACTCAAGTTTCAAAACTGAGGGGCAAGAGTCAAAACAATGCTACCAGAAGACAGAACTCATACTGCAGCTTTGCTGCTGTTGTGACATGGGCCATGAAGTGTTATATGCATACTTGTCACCACAGGGAACAAGAGACAAAAGCTTTTTTAGTACAAAGCTGACAATTTCAGACCTTAAAGAGAAATCTTACCTCACTGAGAGAAAAAACTATTATCACAGTGAGCAAACCACTTTCCAAATGATGGGGTGATATCAATACAGTGTATGTGAAAAAGTCTGCAGAGGAAATGCATATGTGATTATTCAAATCAATCTCAGTTTGAGAGCAAAAATCTGATTACAATGACATTGAAAGATAAAGGAGCACTACGCAAACAAAAGGAAGGTATGACTTCTACATTTCCATAAGTCTTTTTTTTTATGGTGGGTATGTTTATGTTTCTACGGAACTACTATTTAGACTTTGTCTTTCCTGAAACTCAAAAAGCACTCAGGAAGCAACCACCAATGTGGCCAGAGACTCTCATGCAGTCCCATAAACATCTAGATTAGCTATTTACACGGAGACCTCTGGAGACCACTTAATATAACATTCTGTTGTAAACCAAGCCAGATTAGGTTATACAAGATCTGATCAGGCTAAGTCAGTTTCCATACATAGAAGGGTAACACCACATAAAGACTGTCAGTGTAAATATAGGACAACCTAAATGAAAAGTATCTCAAGTACTGTTTTCAGCAGAACAACCTCAAACTCAGATGCAGCTTTTCCTTTTCTCCTTTTTTTAGGAAAAGAAATAAAACATAATTTTCTCCTAAGTTTTGCACGTGTTAAATCAAAAACCAGACAATGTTCTGTCATACACAGAAGATGGGAGTCTGATATTCAGAATCAAAACTGTTTCCAAAGCAGGCAGTGGTCTCCTGCTTCCTATGAAAACACATGGGCACTGAAAAATTATTACACCCTAAGTGCGAGCATTCTAAATAAAAAATAAAAAAAAGAAAAATGTCATTTGGTTGAGTGAAGAAACCTTTGGTACCTAAACAGCTTAACAATGCCATTGAACAAATCGGGTCATTTCTAAATTGAAGTTGACATACTAAAAACTCTGGAGTATTGCACTATACTAAGGGAATTCAGCATATCTGCACATCTGGCTAGTTGATGACACCTGCCTTCTCAGAAATATTTGGTAGACTTCAGCTTTGACATGAATTAAAATGTGTCCTTACAAACTTATCTTTATCCAAGTGAACTACACTTAACTGCTTGCACTCCTCCAAAACAAATACATTTGTGACTGATGTCCTTGACCAGTTTTGTTTGCAATGCAGCTAACCTTTCAGTAATCATTTCAGAGACACTAGCAGTATCAGCTTACTAGTGAGACAAAGCAACACCATTAACAATTGTTCTGGATAAAAGCAAACTCTGAAGCAAAGTGTGTTAGACACAGAAGTGCCTGTAAAGCAACATAAAAAAGCAGTTTCTAAGTGTCTGGCCTTATTTGGCCAAACACAAAAGAATCTGAAAAAAAGAACCTACTCCTGCAAGTCCTTTTACAAGTTTTGACTGTGGTATTTCAGCACTGACATTAAGGTTTCATTTCCTAGTTGTCTCCATAGCAACAAACATATTCCCAATCAGACACCACTCATCTTAAGTAGTGAAGTTTTCTCAGACACACTAGAAGGCAGCCAGTGCAGCAGAGCGACTGGTGCTTACTGGCTTTAGATACTTTGGAATCAAAAGACAACCTTTTGGGGGAAAAAATAAAGCATCTTAAAAGTTAAATGAAGGAGTTCTTCTGAACTAAGAAATAGAAAGTTTCTTCTGTCTTCATTGGTGACCAGCAAACAGCAACCCAGCATGAACTGAACTTATTTCAAAGTAACAACAGGGAACGCAGTCCTTTCCTCTCCCTGGGAAGTTATCAAGCAGTTTCTGCCCTCTCCATTCATCAGGACACGAATGTCAACATCTGTTTTTCTGCTGATTTCCAGTGGGTAGCACTGATTCGTAAGGTGTTCTGCTCTCCCAAGGGAAATTTCAAACTGCTTGTCAGCAGAGTAGAAGAATGATTACCTTGGAAAAAGATGGATGATGATGATCCCAAAAAGCACACAGATGTGTGCCAGCAGCTTAATCAGTCCCTGAACTACCTGGAAATTCTCCAATTAATTATGCAATATGTAAACAGAACTGGTAATCACACCAAACATGTTTTTAAAATGAAAATACAAGGAAGCTTTAACAGCAGCAAACCTGCTTAGAAGGCTGTAATTTGTTTCAAATACATGTAGTGCTCTTGGCACCTCCTGCTTTTGAGGGTTGTACATGACACCTAGGTACAGCTTTCCAAGCTGACCTGGGGTGGAAAAACTTGCCAGGGAAAAAGCTGAAGACACCATGCAGACAAATTAACCCCTTTCAAAACTTTCTGAATATGAAAGATTTGTTAAGAAATGTTTGCACATGTTTAAATCTATGAGGACAGAAGTCCTCTAAGATGGCAGAATGTGTCCATTAGGAATTATAACCTAGCAGGGTCTCAAGTTACATCAATTGCAAAAGGAAAGCTAATCTAGCAGTCAATCTAATCTAGCAGCCACACTCCAGAAGGGAAAAGGAGACATTTACAGTATTCTAGGTAGAAATATTTCATTTCCCTCTTCTGACTCAATCATAAACTTTATCAAACTTCACAAAATATAAGCTTTTGGTAAATTCAATGCAAAAAACCCCCACATTATCCCATTTCTGAACTGCAGATAGCAAGAAATTCTTCTGATTTAATGTGATTCGCAAAGACACATCTTTGTTAAGCAAAAGTCACCGAAAAATTCCCATTTTAAAACATAGAAGTATTGTAAAACTACTAACAGAACAGTTAACAATCATTTGAAAGGACGGCCAAGGAACAGAAAGCCAGAAAAAGTGCTACAAAGCAGTTGTTTTCCAAGATTCAAAATTCCAACAGACATCCAAAATTCATACAACACGTTGCCTCCACAACTGTGGCAAACACTCTGAATGCCAACTTGTTTTGTACTAACAACTACATGCCTCCAAACAGGCACGCTCCAAACAAGCCCCAGGGTACTTCTTCAGAAAAGCAGAGCTGTTATGGAAAGAATAATCTAGACTAAGTTTGTATTTTAGATGAAGTTTAACTTAAAATAGCTCTCCAGTTTAATTCTAAAAAACATTCAAAAGTTTCAGACTGTACTGTATTCACTAGCAAGTGAATACTCAATGGCAGACACTAAAATGGCAATATATTGTTCATGTTAGCTTCTCTTTAATAGAACATTCCTGGGCAGATAAGCTGGTATTGCCTAGGTATGGTTGAGCAGTAGGGAAAGGCAGGGAAAGGAAGAAGAAGGGGAGGAATCTGTGTAATCAGTTAGAAGATTAAAACCAAAGGCAGGTCAAGGGAAGTTATTTCCCCTCTATTCAGCACAGGTGAGGTCACACATGGAGTGCTGGGCCCAGGTCTGGGCTCCGCAGGAACCGAGAAATGGACATATGGGACAGTGTCCAATGAAGGTCCATGAAGGTAAGTGCTGAATCAAATAAAAAAGGCAAAGTTATTAAGCTGAAAAAACTCTGGCCCTAGATTTCCAAGAACTCTGATAGAAGGACTTGGAGAAAAAAAGAAAACATTGCAAGAACCTTAACCAAAACTAGGTTTCAAAGAAACCAGCTCACTGTTTTGTTATCATAGGCAACCTACAACCCACAATTTACATTAAGCTAATTGGTTTTACTTATCAAGACTGAAGGAATGTTTTCCTGCAGATAGACACACTGAGGTTGTACTAGAATGGATACATTAGCCAAAACATATTCACCTCCCAGCACATTTATTCACACATTAATTTTTTTGGTAAAAATTCTTGTACACATGTCCATCATTAATTTGATGCTCTCAACCTTTAAAAATTATTACAGAAAGTTACAAGTATAACCAGATCTGTTCTAATAATTCAAAATCAAGACAACCAAATAAGCCTAGAAAGATCAGTACTATTCCTTAGGATTGAAAAACTAGTTTACAGCTACACCACCTATATGAAGTTCCTAATTTAAAAACAGGACATTCAATAGCCTAAGATCTGCAAATATTCCACTAGTTGGGCACCAGGACTCTCAGAGACAACCGAAGGAGTCAGACACCTGACACTCCCTCTTTAACTTACTCCTAGGCGTCCGTGTTGTGGAGGGGCTCTTCTATTCAGAGATGCATCTCCAACACCGAACCCCTTCCCGCCCATTCCTCTCCCCGCGCCTCTGACACAGCAGGTAAGTACTTTTATGATCACATGAAGCTTAGCACATGCTATATGAAGGTTATCTTCAGAGGCTTTTAGACTGACAGCACAGTGCAAATGATCTACACTTCAGTTTGATCGCTTGCTCATGACAGAGTTGCTCCATTCAGCTGGCTCATACCTGATTACTGGTGGCCAACACCAAGGTTCTCGGAGGCGCAGATTGGGGTTTACCACTTGGCATGGGCAATGCGGGTGCTAAACTGGCCATAAGCTGAGTCGGTGCTTGAAGACTGAACTGGTAAACATTAGGAGCTGTGCAAGGTGGTGTATCTGATTCCTTTTGGCAGAGAAAAAGGGGAAAAGAAAAGCAACTTTACAGAAAGTACAGTATATACAGACTATGCATGTGAAAATGCACCCAAATATCAATTCATGTGAATACTGTAAAATATGATTTTTTTCAATAGTAAAGAAATAAAATAAAAGCCAGCGCTATGTTTATTTTACACATCTAGCAAAAGTTTAATTGAACCTGCATTAAGACAATGTCAACAGATCTATGGCAATCACAGGTCAGATCCAGTCAGCACAATCTAAAGCCAAAGCTGTATTCAAATTCAAAAGATGGGAACTAAGGCTGGGAAAAAACAGGATAAGAACAGCAACACTGGAAGGGATAGAAGGACAAGAATTTTAGGCGTCATGACAGATTCAGTTCCTCCAAGCAGTGTTCTGCATTTTACTTATTTATATGGCAAAGTTACTCACTGTAACTGTTACAGTCTTCTCTCACTCTACCCAGCAACAGCAAAGTTAGGGCTCCACCGACCAAGAAACAAGGAGACGCTCTGCCAGTCAAGACCAGGATATACACACCAGTCATCCACGCCACTGCTCATGGGGAGTTTTGCTCCCCTCGCTTTCCATCCAAAACCTGAGTAATAATTCTTCAGAAGAAGCAAGATGGATGCAGAATAACAGAAAAGATACTGCAGTGGAAGTGGTATCACTGACTCCTTCCAGCCTGATAACCAGCAATTTCAGATGCATCCTAAGCAGACATACTGGTGATGTTAAAATACTGTGTATCTGCAGCACTTAAGAGCAAGGAGGCAAGCATGGATTCAGGGCTTTACCTGAAAACACCCGACTACCTCAATTCCTAAATGACCAATTATTTTCTAAGTTGAGAAAGGTGGAAAGCAAACGACAGCTTTTTGAAACCACTCTGAACACAGATCTTGCAAAACTTATTTCTCAGCCACAACAAAATGGCAAAAGTAGCTGTCTCTACATTCTACTGTGCTTTTTTACCATGTTCTTAACTCCAAAGCATTCTGAACTTAAAAACAATAGAAAAAAACCTATTCTTTATCCCAAACCATTAGTGTTTTTTCCACTCCCAGCTGTCTGGCTCAAAGTATAGCATGAGATGGGGCTCAGCCAATTAGTAGTCTAGAAGTTACCATATTAAAAGACATTACTGGCTCAGGTCATCATGGATCTTTACTGTTAAAGTAATTACTGAAGTATTCTATTGCTCTGTCTCTAAAGATTAATTGCCTAGAAGCAAAGACACTTCACTTAAATCAAACAAACTTTAAATAGATCTCCAGCACTACTACTTGCCCTCACATGACCTTGTTTTCTAAATTAGATTCTTCAGTTAGAGAATAGGATGTTCAAGAACAGAAACAAGAAAATAATTTCAAGCTTTTCTTGGGGAAGGAGAAGAATATTTAAGAGAGACTGACAACTGTGAATACTGAGCAGCCTAAGCAATGAACTGCTACAAAGCAAAACTTGCATCCCAGCAGAATTGAACACTCACAATAGAAAGAGTCCTCAATAAAAAGCAATTTGTTAGAACAACCAGTCTTCTATCGGTCTCTATAGAGTTGTGCTAACTAAAAAATTAGTTCTAGAAAGAAAGGAGCTGCTCTCCCATTAGTTCAACTAGGGATAAAAGTTACAGTATGCCTCTGTGAAGCAGGTAACTGCATCATGAAACCACTAGAGACAGACCATACTCGTAAAAACAATCTGTGCAGAAAATTAAGTCTTATTTATGAGATCAGATGCTTACTGTTTAATAAATATGCTCATCATAGTGGAAAACTACATGCTGTAACACTGACCAAAAATTCATCTTAGTTGTATGCTTGGATTAGATGGTATTTTTCTCCTTGGCCCAATTCTACAGTATTGGCGCCATGGGAACAGGCTTAAGGTCTCCACAAAGATGAGTTTCCTTGGACACTTTTGGTCATGGAATTATTTAAAAACTTATAAAAAGAGGGGGAAATGAACAGACAAGTTCTAAGCATGCTCACAAGTACCCATTAGTTAGCATAAAGGATGGGAAAAGGGATCTTACTGTCTCTCCAAACCAGTGTGCAATCTTCTGCAATGCAACCTTCACAAACCTGACCAAAGAACAATTTGAGTGTCCCCGCTCAAAGGATCTCCCCTTTCTCTTTGGCTGAGATACAATTAGACCCCCAATGGTTCACATACCTAACCCACATGGGACACTTCTCATTTATGAGATTTCTAAGGGGCTTCTGAGCAACAAGAAGTTCATTCCAGCAGAGAAAGAACAGCAGATGGATGAGAAAAGGGCATCATATCATTTAACTGAGACTGGATAAATTTCACCACAATGGAAGCTTTTATTACTTTATTTTAATTTTGTAATAGGTATGTTCTTCTGCCTCAAGTGTTATTTACTGATACACATCTCATACAAGCAGATTGTATCTTTCTTCTAAGACAATCCTGGAATGCTAATAGGATTACTGTTTGGAGTTGATCAGAAAATTGAGCCCAATGTGAACAAATCTGATTTTCTATAAGCACTGCCTACACTGAAGGATTTAAGTCTTTCTTGGTCTTCTGGACCAGACTCTTACCTGTAACATGCAAACTTGAAGCACTACAGAAGTTCATATGACCTACAAATAAATACACAGCGGTAATGCTCTCGACACTTTAGGTACATGTCTGGAAGACAAAAGCTCTGACTGCTACTAGTGTAAGGGTTACAGAGGTCACATTAAAAAAAGATAAATGTTCATTAAGAGGGTAAGACCCCTTAATTGATTTTAGCAGATAATGTAGGGATAAAGCCACAATGACTGCACTAAGAGCCAAGATAAGTTCCTGATTTCTTGAATGGAACTACTTTGAATGCCTGTCAGAGTACCTCATCCTGCAACAAAAATATCTTCTGAAGATATGCTTTTGGAAACCAAGAAAGACTACCAGACACAGATTTATCCTACTGGGAAGTTTCAATTTTAAAACATACTCTTCAACCAGTTTCAACTTCCTGATTAACAACTTATACCCTGAAGGAAGATTTTCACTATTCATAGCCTCATGACTGAGGACTTTAATTTACTTTAATGTTGGAAAGAAGAAAGTACAGAAGACAACTAGAAACTCAAGTGTTCCTGATGAACTTCTGCCTAGACAGAAACAGGAAACACCAGAGTCATACGAAAGATGAAGAACTAAAGCAACCTTGAATCCAGACTTCTCTTCCTGACATAGGATGAGAACAAAATAAAAATCCTTTACTTTTCTCCAAAATGCATCTCCCACTATAAAAAGACCCTGGACCTCACCACCAAGAGATTATTTACTTGCCAAAAGCTCCTTACTAACTAGGTCTGGCCATATGACCTTATTTCAATTCCATTAATAACTCAAGGTTTAAGATACCTGGCAAACTTCTCAACTAACAATAGCTACCATTTTAGAGCTTTCAATTTCAAAGACAGTATGCTTTCTTAAAAGCTGAAGTGGCCTAAGATTAATTCATCATCCCAGTCTAAATTTGGCTCAGTGGTAAAAGAGTCTAACAACCCTAGAAGTCAGTATTCAGAAATAAAAACTTAAACAATAGAATGCAAGTTTTTTGATAATGTGATAGATTTGGGTTTTCACATTCCTCTCTCCAAGAATGAACTACAGAAATCTTGGCCAAAAGATTCGTATTGTTTCCATTCTTGAAACTTCTTCCACTAATTAAGCTTTCTTTTTCTTTCCCACAACATTCAGCAGCTGGAAGCTGTGAGAGAACAATTACCATTTCAGTAAAAATTGTTTTCCATCTTTGAAGGCAAAGAACTAAAAATTGGTGTTTATAGTTAACACTTTGCACTGTACAGACTCTTTCAAGTGCTCCTCTCCTTTCTTATAGTGATTTAACAGATAACTGCTGCCAGTCTTACTCCTTCTGCCTCTTTTCCCATTCTGGCCTTCTCCATCACACCTACATTAGCATCTGACATTATTTTAAGCTAATTTACAGAGGTGAACCACAGAAACAGTAATTCTCTTCCTACTAGTTTCACTTTCTGAACCAGCTCACCTCAGGACTGAACTAGGTGAACACCAGTGCAGAAAAGCAGAAGCAGCTAATGAAAGGAAATTTCGCTGGCAAATACATCCAGCTACTGGATTGGCTTAGTAAAGTGTCAAGCCACACTCCTTTGAACACAAAGCAACACCAGAGGACTTCAGAAATTTCATACTTTGGGGCCACATGCAGGAGAAAAACTTCAGTGCCTGTTCTCACTTGAATGCCCCAGAGTGCTTAACTCTGCTTAACCACTGTGCTTCCAAGGTGACTTTATGGTTATCCCCTGCCCTCATCCCATTTCTTCCACATCGTGTGCTGTTTCCCTTCTTGGTAGGCAGAGCCATAACTTCAGCTGTGGTGTAAATAAAGCAGAATTGAGATGAACAAAATTTCTACTTCTATGGAAAATCACAAGGTAATTTGCATCAATACAGTTGTTCCACTGGCCAACCTACAAACAATACAAGTCTTGAGTTAAGATTTAATTGGTTGATTTTTCTGTCTTTCATTGCAAAAAGAAAATATCTTGGTTATTGTGATTACAGAAGGGAAAAAGTGAAACAAGGGATGTAGGATACACAAGCAAAACAGAAAAATATGCATCCTCCAAAAACATTAGTGTTTGTTTTACGGAAGACAACTGAAAACATTATCTAATCAGTATCTACCAGATTAAATACAAGCACAGCACCCCTTTAACCTCAGCTCATTAAATCCTGCAAGGCCTGACTGCAAGCTTATTCCATGCTTTGCCAATACTCACTGTATCGCAGATAAGCCATCTTAAAGAAAAGAGGTGGCAAAAGTGTCATTTAAAACTTCCTTTGTTACCCCAACACTTTCATTTCACAGGCTTTCAACTGGTCTGTGCTGTTAACAACATAGTAATATTTCCAGTTTGATTTTCAAGTTATGCACTAAATTGTAGGATTCATTATGGAAGCTGAACATACACCATACTAGACTATAAATACTGAATTTAGGTTTTCTTCCATCCTAAAATGGCTTAGGTACCTCTGTGGGGGTTTTTTTTCATGTGAGGGAATGTTAAGATATGGTAAGATTACAACTAGGCTTTGACACTAGAAACTAGTCTGAGCTTGACTCTTACAAAATTATGTGCTTCGCTCCTTGCTTCACTGACATCACAGCAGTAAAATCCCATTTTACTTGCTGATTTACAAATTCCCTCTGTACCCTCTGCTGCTTAGAATAATTTGTTATTAAATAAAATTATTTTAGAATGTTATATTCTAAATTGTGTCTCCTGCAGCTTTGCAGAAATTTACTCTTACTTCAAGTGGATATAGAGAAGAGACTGCTCAAGGAACGGATACAGAAGAACTGAAGGAAAACATGAGACAGTATAAATCAGCACACTGTCAGAGATATAGGTTAAAAAACCCAAAACCAAATGTGGGGCTATACGGTGAAAGAGGAAAATAGGCAAAAGCAGCACTGGAAAAACTTGTTCCCCTCTGGTCCACAGAAAGTGGTAATCTACACATTAAGAATAGGAAAAAAGAAGAGAGTTTTAAAGGATTTGGGGCTTAAACTTTTAAAAACCCCAAATCAAATGTCAATTACATGCATTTCCCCAGTAACACCAGGTTGTCCGTGTCTCTGCACTCAAGGGTTGCCCACTGCTTTATTTGGAGACAAGCTGTCTGCAAGTCAGCACTTACATCTTTCTCTGAACATTAAACATAAAGAGGCTTTTTAAAGAACTTGCCTCTATTTGTTCAGGAAGGGGAGAAGCTTAAGACAAAACCTGCATTTTTCTACACAGCTATTCATACACATTTGAATTGTTACTTTGGCAAGGACATGAGAATATTCAGGCATGTAGAAAGAAGAGAGAAAAAAAATCTGTGTAGCTCCTGCTCTCAGACTGAGAATTTTATTAGGCAACCTCCTTTTGCCCCCACTCGTTACACACACAATTTCAACTGCAACTCTACAAATTAATCAGTCATTAAGATGGATTTAACAAGATAAGAAGAGCTGTTACATATTCTGAAGTGTCTGTCCCTCTACTGCAGACAAGCCTTAACACCTTCAAACGTAATCACTTTTAAAAAGCACAACACTTATCCAGACCAGATATGGCATATACTCTATCACTTCTCTCTGTGAATATGGAAGCACAACAGTTTCTGCTAATAAGCTGAAATTCAGTCTTTAATAGGAAAGAAGGTGAGATATATGATAACTTTATCAAGCATGTTGAGTTCAAGTACTAGCCAAAATTACTGCAAAGCAAGCAACAGGTCCAAAATCAGTGGATCATGTATGCAGTCAGCAGAACTGTAAGAATAATGAGTCTTCTTATCAGTCATATTTACATATTAGTCTCAGAATGTAAGCATCCAATCAAGATACTGAATACATAATAATTAAATACAGTGAAAAGACACATTCACAAAACACTGAAGGTACTGCTCAGCATATTCTCTAGCTGATGGAGCAGAACAGTGGGCAGATCAAGCACTGACATTCTGATTAGAGGTTTTTATAAAGCCTGCAACGGTTACAGTTCAAATTTCAAGAACAGTATGCAAGAAAATATTGCAAATGCTAAAAAGTTAAAAAGTGGCAAGGACTATGTCATCTCTAAAGCTAGACTAGAGGAATACTTTGTTCACTGAAACTTCCAACTACCTTGGCATAATTGCATGGCCTTGAGAAGTCAGAACTCTTCACAAAATTATCTCATCATATACGCCCACACAACATCATCACCAGAAACACTGAGATAAGGTGTATGAAATTTGTTAGAACCAAACTTCTAACAGACAACTTGGAGATTCTGTGCTGGACTGGAGATGAGATTATATATCCATTAGGTAACAAAAAGCTTTAAAAATTTCCTATGAGCCATTTTATCTGTTCCTGATATGCAGGCATCACTGTCACATAAAACATTAAGCTTTATTCGACATAACATCATCAAAACTGCAGAGAATACTCAGCACCATAAATCAAACCAGACCAAAATGAGACTGCAAAAACATACCTAGGATTATTTTTTACTTGGCAGACACTGTTGATCAGGCAGTAGATATTCTCTAACACTACCCCCTAGGACTTCCTGAATTAATGAAAAGCATTTTTCCACAATGCTTAAGCAACGAGAAATCCAGGTAAAAATTACAGAGTGCAGGTCCAGAACGACAAAAAGCACCCGGGGAAAAAAACCAAACAAACAGAAAATTGGATTTTCAAGAGGAATTTGGTCACTGCTTGGGTTGTGAGACTGACGTCTGCAACTAGCCAGAACAAGTAGAGAGCTGGGGGTTAACACAGCTCATTCCATCTGCTTTCAGATTCTGGTAACAATCACTTAACTCAGTATGAAAGTGAGATTCTTTTAATGCCAGAGGCTTGTTTTCTGTTGTGGAACAGTTTGACTCTTGCTTCCACAGAGTAAGAATTCACACACTTTGCACTGTCCTTGATGGCAAAGGCATTTATAAAGCAACTTCCATTATTCACTTCAACATTTGTTGGATCATGCAAGAATGCATAATATTTTACAACTTACCTATTTGCAGGAGTACGTGAGGAATAAAGACTGCTTTTTTTTGTCAGGGCAGCATAGAGTATTTTAAATCAGCACAATGCTTCACTGAGAGAAGACTTACTACATATATCAGTTTGATAATTAACATAATCGAGAAAAATGAACAGTCTACTACATTCTGATGACCAGATTCCTTGTATACATAAGGTTTCTTTCCATGTGTTCTTCAGTTTGCTCCTGATCACTAATATTTACATTCTTCACAGAGCTGAGATAAAAAGGCAGGAATTTTAATACTCAGTATTTTGCAAAGAACTACATTTGAAGTACTGGTGAGTGAGTCAGAGCTCTGCATTAATGTGTACAGTAAGAAAACCCCATAAACCAAACAGCTCTCTCACTAATAGTTACATGGATACCAGAAGACAGGCTTCTCTTGCCTAAGGTCTTTGGTCCAAAATTTACTGGTCCTTTGAAAAGCTGTCTTTTGTGACTAAAATTTTGCAGAAGGCTATGACATTTAGGAAAGACAACACAGCTAGAATTTCATTGGCCAGATAGTGCTAGATTAAGGCATTGTGTAAATAGCTGTGCTACCCTGGGAAATCCATAAAAAGATACTTTTTGTTCGTATTATGATTTGGTCTCATTAGATCCAGTTCTTAATTTTGGGCTGTGCACACAGTGGCCCAGAAGTGTGTTCTCCTGCAAGCTAGTCCTAGATGTGCAAAGATGAAAGCAAACATCCTCCTGACTTTCAGGTCGTATGCTGAGGAAAAACACATAAATCTAAAACATACAGGGGAAGACAAGACTGTCCTTGAAAGAGGCAGTTGTCTTGTTCCTCAGTGGTACTCAAATTCTCATCTTCAAAAGGTTGCCATCAGTACGGAGAACTCAGGGTAGTGACTGTAAGTTCTTATATCCCTACACTTCCATTCTCCTGAGCATATACAGACATTGAGAGGCTGACTTCTGAATGTTAGCTCTGGTTTATGCCAATCTGGTCTCAAGAAAAACCTGCTCCTTGTTATTCTGAGATCTGTTCTCCTGCTGCCAGAATAAACCTACAACCATTGCTGTCTCTGACAGACCGGTAAATCCAAGGCACCAGAAGCCCCTGTCTATTCAGCTGCTGAGTCATATTTACAGATTATTAATGCAAAACTTGTAATGCTGTCAGAACTCCAAGAAAGCAAATCTTTAAAAACCATACAGCATGCTGTATTACAACCACCTATTAAACTATAGGGTTTAATAAAAATTCTAGGATCCCTATGAGCAATGCTGCACTACTTTGATAATGCCTGCACACTCAATATATACTGCCAGTATTGCTCCCAGGACACGTGGACAAATATATGCAAGGCCTCCAGACTTATCACCAGTGAACAGCGATGTGATGACTTCAGAACACAACTACTTCTGTGCTGGAGTGAATGGTTGGAGAGGGGCCATGTGACAAAGTAATGTCACAAGTTTCCAAGCCTACTTCCTCTTCCTCAACATAAGTAAGATGACTTCTATTATATTGGTAGATAGAACCCAAAAAGGTCCAGATGCAGCTACCAGTGAAACTTCAGAAGTAAACAGAAAAGCAAATACACTCTCTGGTTCCTATAATTTAACAGCTATGATCTTGCACCTGATAAACAGCAAAAGATATCCTGCAGTCATGAAAAATACACCTCCTGAAACAATGTCTTAATGTAGACTTTGTGCTTAAGGTTAATAGTGACATAGGGAAGAATATCTTCTTATTAAAATAAAGCCTTAATTATTGGGAAGGGGTCAGCAAGCCGTCATTCTACGGTTTCCTTGTCTCCTGCATTTTCTTTATTATCTATACCTTGATTTCAGTTTTCTAGTATCAGAGAAGTTCAGATGACTTAACTTTAAACATAGAATCCTTCCCAAAGAGCAATCCTTCCATAAGAACAGAGGTAACACTACATATAACTCTGAAGTGATGAGATACACCATATTCATAATTACCTCCTTCTGAAGGTGATAGCAAAGCTCACCACATCATACCTATTTGTACTGGACTAGAAGTTTTGGCACAAATACCAAGTTGTCACATATGTTAGATGTTTCTCTGCTGCAACCTGGGCATAGCATTTTGCCAGATCATGGCACAGATCACCTGACTACAGCAGAATAGGCCTCTCTTCCAGAATGAGGTGCAGCTCAGGACTGTTTAGCCAGAACTTGATCCTCCTCACAAGCCCAAGTATGAGAAGGATGAACTCATCAGTTATTTGTCAGAAACTTGACATTTTCTTCAAAATTAAGATAACATGCTATCAGTTTGCTAAGGACATAATGCCAACATATGACCAGGCCTTAACTTGAGACTGTCACAAGGACATGGACATAAGGTTTTCCATTTTGTTAGAAAAGGTATGTCCAAGCTGATTTCAGGTCTGTCTTGTTGAGAGCTTCCTTTTCACTTTTCATTAATTTCTCTGGCATCAGGCAATGAAGTTTCACCTTCAACGTAAGGCAAAACAGGACTAAGAGGAGTTCATAACCACTCACCACCCATTACATTGAGAGTGCACAACATTAAGCTAGTATTTGCATTTTCTGCTAAAATTTATTACAGCAAAATCTTTCCCACTGACATACTTAAACCAGGAGCACAACTAGTATTATCACTGGCAAGCATCATGTTGTTCTTTGTTCAACAGCCACATGGTAAAATTAAAACATTTGCCTGTTTACTGAAGGTGGTATGAAAAGGCAATTCAACACAAAAAAGTCAGTAATTACAGAAAGTAACCAGAACATATAAAGGCAGTGCTTGTCTCTCAAAAGATGTTACTGAATACAATTCCCCATTTTTAATTCCTATTTTACTAGTTTTTGAAAGTAGTCAAGAAACAGGTATTTGGACCTCTCTTGGCATCATGCATGTATTCACTATGGTAGTTGACTGCAACTAACTGCCTTGCAATGCTGTGCTTCATAATCTGCACCGCCCCATTCTGCCTTGATTTAACTTTATAGTGAAACAAAAGCACCTGACAGAACCTTAAGAGTCTGGGAACATACCTCAAGAGACTGCAGCTCCCAGAAAGTTACAATACAGCCCAGCAATTACTTTTAAATAAGGGAGCTGACAACAAGACTTTACGTGAGTGCTCTGTTACCATTAAAACATGAACTGACTGCTTGGCTGAAAGTAGTAAGGAATATTATTCACCTGCACAGCAGAGTATAATGTTCATGTTTAATTTCAGGGAACAAGGATCAGAATTTGACAATGGAAGATTTTGCTTAATGAAAGAATCTATGAAGATGTTTCTACTCTTCTAATTAATTAGCTACGGTTAAATTGGGTTGTTATACTTCATTACATCTAACTACTACCACAAAGGGTACCAAAGATTTAGGATGGAAATAAGACCCATTTAATTTAATGACAGAAGTATATGATTTCAGTAATTTTTCTGAGCAGGGGACATTATTAATTTGCTGTAGAAGGTTAGGGATAGTACCACACTAACTGCTGTTGTATCAATTGAGGCTTTGAAGAGTATAATAAACTCTGCTACTTATTAGTTTAACCCATTAAAAGAAAAAGCTTACAATGTCACTGCCGGAGAGTGATGACACAGAAGAGGCGGATGAACCAGAGGATAATTGTTGTGTACTGGCCAATGACAATGCCAAGTGTTGATTGTAAGATGGCTCAGAGTCTCTGTTCTGCTGCTGTTCTCCATTGCAGAGAGCTATCTGGTCTCGTATTTTCAACCTATTATCTGTTAACACAAAATATAAGTATCATTTAAGAGCACAGAATACAAACACATAGCCTTGAAGTCTAAGAAGAGCTGCAGTTTAACAAGCTAATTGAAAAACAGGCTCAGAGTAAACTAGTCGAGGGTTAGAAAGTTACAAGCTCCTTTATTTTTTCCTGTATAACCGAATGATTAATTTCAAGGCACGAGTACTTTGAATTACAACAAATTCAAGAAAAAATTTTAAGTTGGTTTCCTGCTATACCTACCAAGTTCAGGTGATAAATTAATTTTGCTCCCCCACTTCTTTTTAATCCAGGCCCTGTAGTCAATCACTTCTTGGGTCACTTTGATGATTCTACCTAATGTGCTAAAAAAATTTTTCAATTAAGTATTAAACAAAGACTGTTGGTTACATATTTGCAAGCATTTTAACAAGCAACCAAATTATGCTAAAAGTCAGTTTAAAATATCCCTAACCAAAGAATCCTTTTGAACCTTCTTTTTTTTGAGTGCACCATTTAATCCACTGAAGCACTACAGTTTTTATATTTTTATATCATTTTTCTTCTACCATACTAACATACAAGCAGTGACACACAGGTAAGATTTTTACTCTGTATTTTTAAATGGAGTGCATATTAACTATGAAGAATGTACATGCTGCTAACAGTGTACTTGACAAAAGCAGTTTAAGGCTCTTACATTTCTCCATATATAAAGTTTTTTCCACAGAATCTGGATTATAACAGGTATGGGATACACAGAAGACACAAACATCCCAGCACCACAACTGACTGAGTGGAGACAGAGACCTACACTAATCATTGCTTACAGATTTACAAGACAACTTATAAGGTGTTAAAGTTCCCACAATTATAAAGGAAGTACCATGGATCGTGAGGTAGAGGAACAAGAAACAAGACTGGCTCCAAAACAAATTAGAATCTTTAAAAATTTGTAACAGTTAGAGGCTCAGAGAAAAAGCTTACCTGGTCCTGTTGAACAGTGACCAGATATCAAGAAAGGAGTATTTTTCCAACATGCTTTCCCAAGATTCAACTATTTGAATTGTACTTCTTGAGTGGGAGTTGTCTTCTCGTTGAGATCAATTTTCAAGCTTTCATTTTATCAGAGACTAGTCACTGAAACACTAACTATAAACTCCATACTCAAGATACATGAAGAAATGACTACTGCATGAAAATGGGCTGTGCAAATCTACCACTTTGGAGTAGGTAATGCTATCTTAATTTTGAAGCTCTTCAATGGTTACATGACAGTTTATTTCGTATGTCACATTATAAAGGTACACTGTAACTGTACTGGAATTTTTTTTTGTTTTAGGTGTACAATGGGAAGGCAGGACACACAAAACCCTAATATATTTAGACTATCTTTATTAGGTTTCATTACAACACTTGAAAAAATTAGCAATAATTCTGCTCCTGTCCTAGGGATTACTATTGCATGCAAGACTAAATATCACATTTGCCATGTTAGTCTTCCAACTTCAAAGACATGTTACTGTTAGTACTGAAAAAGTCAGTCCACCATTTCAAGCAAACATTGAACCAAGTAACATAATCTAAATTACAAGTCCGATAGCTGCAAATGGGCCACCAGGGCAGAATGCATCTCATCCACACGTAATATAGATAAAATGATGCATGCTGGAAAATAAAATCTTGAATTTTACATGCAGAATTAAAAGTGTAGTTGTCACCACTCAGCAATTAAAGATCTGGGTTATAACAGATAATTCCTGGGGAACCACAGTTAAGTAGCTAAGAAAAGAACAAATTAAGAAAAGAACTAATAAACCAGAAGATCACATTTTGTTCATGTATAGTCCCAAAATTTAACATTTAAATACTCAATGCAGTTCCAATCTCTCAGTCTCAAAAAGAAAGCTGAGCAAGAGGAGACAAAACCAAGACAGGGATGACCAAAACCGCAAAAATTCGGCTGTGGCTCTAAAGTTCCCAAGATAGCAATGCCAGTATGGGACTCAAACATACACCTGCTGGATCTCTTCAGCACCAGGACACGGAAGGAAATCTTGCAGTTAAAAAGTTTCACCTGAGAATGCCTTCAGGAAGAGGTGAGCTTTTGCTCCTGGATGACGTGTAAGTTTCACAACTAACCACCAGCTGTGGTCTTGGAACCAGAAAATGAACACAGGCTCAGTAACACAAGCTCTCACAGGCAAGGAGTTTGTCAAGCCTGAAGCTTCTTGGAGTACTTTCCCGGAAGCAAATCAAGTCATGACTTCATATACCAGAAGGAAAATGAATAATACAGGTTGGTATTTTTATGAGACTGCATGACTGATATACCAAAAATGCCTGCTATCAAACGGGCAGAATGGGTGAAGCTACTGCTACACCAACAGCTGTGGCAGAGTTTCACATATAGAATGCAGGAATATGTTCTCTCACCAGCTCCTTTCAAAGAGCACAGAGATCAAAGCCCTATGCTCTCATTTTTGGTAGAAAGGTAGAAAAAAGGAAATTCACGAAGTTATAAGGTCAGGAGTTCAAAGGCATAGCCATGCTACAGTGCTTGTGCAGCAAAATTAAAAACATTCATTATGAGACATCAGAAACTGAAAGGTGAATGAGGTTATACTGACATACACTTAATATAGCAACAAAGAAATAGGAAGCAAGGGTGATCAAATTAGATACTGATCTCAGAGAACACCATTTGCCATGTATGAGACTTAAGCATATCCACAGGTTCAAAGAACAATTTTTAAAAATAAGCATTTAAAAATCTGTTTTCAACACTGAAAATGCTTAGGAATAAAAAACCTATTAATCTACCCTGCCTTTATTATGAGAAAATGTCGTGCTTTTGTGGCTTTTTTTTGACTGAGGCCAGAATTTTTACAGATGTATGAGACACAATTCTTCAAAGACACTTGTTCAGAAGACATGAAAAAATACAGTTAGTTGGTTAGTAAAGTTAGACAGCTCTCCTGTGAAAGATGTCCCTTTAAGGATTTTCCCTTAATATTATCATAGAGTAAAACCAGGAATAAGCTATTTACATCTCTAGTTTACTTTATAATAAGAACCCTTGGTTCACAGAGACACCTTCTGTCATTACAGCACAGCTATTGTGCAAATCAATCTTAAAATCACTCTTAAAAGATTCAAATTGGTGCCAACAGATTCACTAAAATCAAATATGTAAAGCTCCAGCCAAGCTCCAGATGACTGAGTGAGTAGCAGAGCATGAAAAATAAAGTCTGTGGAAGAATGGTCAAAATAACTGAAATATCCCCTAGGTATCAGACGTGCATAGTCTAAAAGCAGACTAAGATGCACCTGAGAAGCATCTACTTGAGCTTGAAGATTAAAACAAGCCTAAACCCTTTACCCTAACAAATACCCAGTGTAGGAAAAGCTGGTACCTTCTGAGAGACAGAAGGCATCTAGTGACAGCCACCACCACTCAAGACGTGAAGCAAAGAAAGAACTGTTTCAGACAGCACATTTCTCCTCTCTGTGTCAGCAGATCTAGCAGGCAAATTTAACATTCCCTTTGACAGCTCCCAGAGTTCCCAGGACTGTTTTGGCCCACCAGTGGCATCCCAAACCTAACATATAGACTGTCAGCAGTTAGATCACTTGAACTGTATGCCAGAAAGAGACCAAACAACTTTCTAAGCACAGAGATGGAAAGATCACTTACTGTCTGGCTCAGACTATGGTTGTTTGGAAGACTATCACCTGCAAATGACAACTCCAGACATGTAGTAGGAAAGTCCGGGGTTTTCTCAAACTCTGGCCTGTTGGCATGAAAGTCTCTTTCCTTCGTCCACCTCTAGTACCACATCTAGCACCAATACAGAAGGTTTCCAAAGTCTTATTTATACTGAAGGGCACATGACAGCAAAACCAAGTCTTCCATTCCTCATTCCATATGATCTCATCTGCTTCCCAAATGTGGCTACACAGCTGTTTAGAGATACAGCCTGAACACACACCGATAGCTGAAGTATGAGACAGACCAGCACGTGAGCCAACATCCCAATCTGCAAAACATACATATTAACTTAAGGATGCATCTTTGTCACATCCAGATCAGCATAAGTTACGGCTGTGGAAAGGTACACCACCACTCTCTCCCTCTTGCCCCAAATGAGAACTCCTGCTGCTTCTCTTGCTTCTGATCTGCCCATCATCAGTCACATGCTGGATCAACTTCTAAACACGGCAGAAATGTTGAGATATTTGTTTTCAGCCAGACAACAGAGCCCATCTGACACACCTTCTGACTGGAGGACTGCTAGATCTCATATAAAGCAAGATTCAGACTGAGAAGGAAGGAAAAGCACAGCTGACAGGAGACAGTCCACAGGTAGTCTAGACAAGGTATAATATGAAATTACACCTTAATACAGAGGCCATGGACAGGGTGGTAACAGATAATTCACTATTTCAAGGAACATGAATCAATAAGCAAGAACTTGGTGCCAAATATCTGCTAAAGTTTCTTGTGGCTTATCAAGAAACAGAGTAAAACTGCAAAAATGGTTGCTGACTCAAAACAGCGAGTCCAAAGGGCAGCGAAGCTGGTGAAGGGTCTAGAGTACAAGTGCTGTGAGAATCAGGGTTGTTTAACCTGGAAAAAAGAAAGCTCAGGGTATACTTTGTCATTCTCTACAACTACCTGAAAGGAGGTTATAGCCAGGTGGGAGTTGGTCTTTTCTCCCAGGTAACAAGTGAAGAGGAAATGGCCTCAAGCTGCACCAGGGGAAGTTGGATATTAGGAAAAATTTCATCAACAAAAGGGCTGTAAAGCACTGGAACTGACTGTCCAGGAAAGTGATGAATTTACTGTCCCTGGATGTATTTAAAATCCATGTAAATGTGGCACTGAGGGACATGGCTTAGTGATGAACACAGTGGTGGCTGGGTTAACAGCTAAACCAAATGATCTTAGGGGTTGTTTCCAACCTAAAAGATTCTATGAAGACATCACTCCTCAACGACTCAACAAGTTAGCTCACTTAAGATGACACACTCTTCCCTAGAGAGAGGCTAGGGACAAAGACCATACAATGGAGCACATACTGACACCAATCCTTAAGCAGGAGATACCCTGTCCATAACCACATTTCACTGCTAGACTCATGTCTCTGTGGCCCTAAATATAAAGAAATCAATCATGATTTTCAATCACCATGGCTGAAGACACAACAGCAAACTTTACCTTGCATACAAGTTGTACAGGTTCCAAACAGATCAGTCTCCTCGTTTTCCTAATAGAAAACTCCTTTTTCCAAGATGATAGGAAGCTGATTGCTCTAATAAAATCAACCAAATTGTCTATCAAACTGTCCTGAACTGTACTTGAAATGGGATAGGTGAGATTGACTGGGGACAAACAGTGTTAAGGTAACTCTGCAGCTGCAAGAATTACCTTCAGGATTCAGCAGATTACTGTTTCCACTGAGAAAAAAGATTTTTTATGACAGAAGATAGTTTTTAATTTCCACTACACCTCAGATGTTCTGTTTGGAAGCCTGAATGAAGATGGTAGTAAGAGTGATGTGAATCTATTCCTTATTATTCTGTGGGACTTGCTACCACTGAACATGAAGAAAAAAGGCCTATGCTGCTGAAGGACTAAAATCTGACTTTTTTTTTCCCCCCTAGAAATATCAGAAGCAGCAGCTGTCTAGAAAGCCTTAAATGTAGACATTTGGTCATTTGTGTTGGACTGACCCTGAAAAAGAACCGTAGCAATCACCAAGATAGATTTGAAATCCACGGAGACCGTCATCTATGAAACAGAACTCTGCACACAGAAATCTTCCCTGGAAAGAGGTAATATGAATTCAAACCCATCAAATAGTTCAAGAAGAAACCATTCCACTTACAGAAAAGTTAACCCTGATTAGGACAAAACTGAATAAACTCAGCTTGGGGAGTTCAGCCTCCTGCAACTTCCAATCCTGTCATCTACTCTTCATTTAGTCTTGATCCTTCTATAGAACATCATGTAGCCAGTCCCTGGTCTTAAAGGGAGCTCATTGTTTATAGTTACAGTTACGCTGTAGTTTAACCTACCTACTAACAAGTACTAACAAGTCTAGAAAAGGTTAAAAATGGATCAGGACAAAGGGCTCCCAGATGGCTAGGCTTCAGGTCAGGCCACCAGAAAAGTCTTCATACAGAGCATGGACCTCTCTGCCCTACAGCAGGAAAAGGGATCCACAACACACCTGGATTACCCAAGCACACCAGATTTAGCCACGACTAAACCTGGACTGTTGATTTCTGCATCAGACTTGTTACCAAGCAGCTCATCATCCGCCTGCAGTTCCTTTGGCACTGACAAGGCCGGTGCTTGGGGAACTATTTGTATACAACAGAACTTTGTTGAATGCTGCTCCTCTTGCAAGCCAGTGGCATGATAGGTTCTGAGACTCAGACATCCCTGGCACAGACAGTCCAGAATTCACAGACAGGTCAAACACACACCTGAACATTGCTGCTGGGACTGCTTCACAGGTTTGAAGTTGTGACAAAATTCAAACATTTCCCCAAATACAGTAACAGACATGTACATGCAGAGTGCACATATTGGTGACACCTGAGACTTCCATTAACTGCTTCACAAATATACTTTTTGATGTCTGTAATAAATACAGATACCTCATAAGAGAATTACTATATCCTTCAGAGAAAAACAGAGAAGTCAATGGAGACCAGGACCCAAGACATAAGCAAAGCTTCAGGAATCCCTAAGTTACTCTAGCTGTACTTAGGTAAGAATTAAGTTTCATTCAGTACCAAGAACTGTCAGCCAATGCACATTTAACAGATAGACCTTTAATATATCTTAAAACAGCAGTCTCAAATGTCAGTGTGCAACACTCTGTACCACTCCTCCTGTACCTCCATCACAGTACAGTCTCAACCTTTGTGAACTTAATACCACTGAAAACCTAAAGGATTTAACAGGCACTATTAAAGTACTGTCAGTTTTGAACCCACAAGTGAAAGACTGCATCCACTTTGAAGGAAACTTACTACAGGAAAACTATTTCACCTTCCAGTGACATTAATGCCGGAAGTTTACATCATGACTAGAGTTTGCAATTGTACTGCGATTGTTTATGTGACTTGTTACAGTTATCCCTCCCTGTGATTAGGTGGGGAGCTCAAAGCCATTGGGATTCTAGGGAAGTCTCAGGAAAGAGACATCCTCTTATCTAGTCCAAATTTGTACTCAGGGTTAGAATAAAAGGTGCTAGAGCAGATATATGAATGAAAATACCCCATAGCTGCCATGCCTTCATGGTCTTTCTTCTCCCCCTTTCAAAAAACAGAGAAATTGCAAAGGTGAGAGCTCAGAAAGTACCAGTTGTAAGTGTTGCTATGAAACACACCAAGGACTGCATTAAAAACGGCATGTCTAGAAGTATGCTACTTTTAATGGCAGTTCTGACATTATGATCAAACTGAACTGATTCTATTAATATTTTTTAATATAGTACTTTTAATTCTTCTTTTAATTCTTAAATACATATCAAGTCTTCTAAAATAGCTTATGAGGGCATGTATTAAAGAACTAGGAAAATTCTTAGCCTTGTTGTCTATCTTTCTAAATGTCTAAACAAGCAATTTGATCACACGTTTCTTTCTGCCATAGTACAGACATGCATCATACCAAAAATTAAACCAGCAAACTTCCTTTGAAATACTTTAAGCAGAATGCTTGAGGAAAGACCAGTTATCTTCTGGCTCCCTTCCCCACTAATAGAATCTCACACTGGACTTCTCCTGGGTTTTATCATACTCTCTTCAGTTCAATGCTGCACATTGAGGCATTGCACTCTCGTATCCCTGGGCAGCTTAAATTTCTGTTTAGATTTCAATACAACCATAATTAAACAATAAATAACAATACTCCTTTTATTGATCTAGAGCCAAACATTCCTAACTGATTACAAGACAAATGGATATCGAAAAATTACCTCTCAGAATCTCTATTTGGATATGATCTTGCAAGTGGTGATACTGCATGGCTAAGAACAATGTAGGCATAATCAAAAACTTGTTTCACTTGCATGGCACCGTAAGAACTTCTGCCAACGTCGTTTCCTGAAATAATGTGAGAGTCATCAGATCATCTTGTTTTAATATCAGTTACTAAAAAATTATTCATACTTAAAGCTCAGAAGCCTTAACATTACAGCTTAACTCTGTTTAAACTGGTTATCCCATCCTACCCACATCAGGAACAAATAAGTGTGCCTATCTCAACAAAAAGTTAGTATTTGGAATGACACAACATTAAGCATCCAATGTACCACTTTTAAAATACTCATATATACAGCCTGAAAAAAAACAGAGAATAGAGATCAGCTTAAAGCTCTTACAGCTATCTTTCAAGAGAGAACCTACTAAGCTTAAAGCATCATGTCTCACTTACCAGTAGAGTTTCTGCAGGCCAAATTCAGTTTAAAACTTCACTTGTGTAACCACATTATCTTCATTGGGTCAGATACATTCGTATCAATCCCTATTTAACCTTATCAAAACTACAGAATAATAAACCAGCCTTTACAGATATTTATCTCCAGAGGATAAGCCAGTTTGTTAAAAATTTGTCATAGAGGATTTCAGAAGTTTGTATAGCATTATTTTTTGATTAAGTTTGTGGCACTCTCAACTGTCCTTCTTTAGCTATGAGTGACATTTTAACAGGAACTCCTTCCAAATCCAGTGCCATATGAGGAACTGCAGAAGTTGATAACATGCTACAGTTGTGACTACGTACTATCAGTGACTATGTACAAGAACTGGTCTCCCATTTGATACTGAGAAGGATCTTGCTATTACCAGCATGAACCATTTGGGGGCTTTTTGTAGATGTATTTGGCACCAGATACCAAAATTCACTGTCAGCACTCAAATAAATAAGCACAAATAAAACTGACTTCAAATTGCATAAAATACAGACTAGGTCTTGAGTGGGTAGAAAACTGTTTACAGTGAAAGGTTCCTTCCTTCAGAATGATGTGTAAAATGCTGTGAGAACACTAGAAAGGATGAACCACTGAATATGAAAATCAGATCAGGGCCCATGAATAAAAGAAATCAATGAAAAATCTGCTTTGAAAAATTGATAGGTAAAGGACAGAATCTATCCTTTGGAGGAGTGAATCCAATGAGGCTGAATTTGACTTTAGAGGAACCCTTCACTACCTTAAGCGTTTTGTCCCGCAAGCCATTATAGACAAACCTGCTGAGATCTGTCACCCACAGGTAAAAAAAACCCCACAGTCTTGGCTTTATGACTTGAAAACACATCTTAATCCTTTCAAGATTCTCCAGCCATAATGTCACTCTAACAGAAAAGCATGACCAATGAAAACGAACTGAAAATATAGGCGTATTTTGGGAAAACAAAACTTTTCCAGTAATTTACATGGTCAAACAGAAACTGATCAAGAAATACTTCCTGTTTACTGACATAACTGAGTATCTTGCTCTGAACTACTGTTGTTGTATCCAGCAGCCACCAGGCTCAAAATTACAGAAGCCTCTCCAAATGGTTTATTTACTATTGGATTCTATTCTGAAGTAAAAGCAGACATCAGTGTGGGCTAGGACAGTGAATCTAGAATGAAACACATGGTAATGCTCTTCACAGAGGACTTCACAAAGGACTTAGTCCAAAGGCAATGAAAAGTGACCAAGGTATTTTAGTAGTCAAGAAATCAGAACACAATGTTAATTCTACTCAAAAACTAATGATTAATTCAGTGTAGGTTTTTCAGAGGCACAACACTTGGGTCTAGCAGCAGCTGCCACATAATGATATGCTGAACATATATATATATATATATATATAAAAGAGAATTAAATTGAGAAGCAATAAAGAAATTGAATACATTAAAGTGGCTAAGCACACATAATTGCACCTTCCAAGTGCAATTCAAGTCCATCTATGGTGGAACTTGATATTAGGGCTCTTTTCCAACCTACGTGATTCTATAAATTTACATAATAGGAATTAAGAATACATACTCAATACACACTCAAACAATCTGTATAAGTTTAGTCTAACCTGATGCTAAGGCAAGTACATTTGACATGCGTCCTCTATAAAGTTACACCAAAATGAAGACAGGGCTGCTACAAAATATTGGTTATTCCTTTCATCAGTTGTTGCTACCTCCGCTGTTGTGCTAGCCAAAGAAAACACAAGCCTTCCCTAATCCATTTACAGTAAACTTGGGCAGTTTAGTTTAAATCAATGAAGTTGTGTTTGAGTCTTGATTGAAGCAGATTTGAGAACGGGGCAGAATAGCTCATGCCATAGCATACCTAAATTTCTGGATTGCCTCATTCTGCACCTGTAATTAGTTCATAGAAACATCTGAATTAACAGGTCTTAATCAGTTACACAGTCTGCAGAGCTTCTGACTTGGGCTGCAGCTGGAGCTACTGTGAACTGCACCAGTCAAGTCTGTATAGAGATGGCCCTGCCCAATCCAGAAAGCAACATATTAAAAAGCCAGAAGATCACACATTTGCTTTCCTGAATAATTTTCTTCTGAGAAATCACTCTCATTAGAGGACCATGTCTTACATAACTGAGCATCCTTCTTTTGTCACAATCTAGACTGATCAGTTAAAGCACGCAACCCAAATGCTGTCACTCTTTAAAAAAATCATACATACTTCAATCCTCAGATGTACATTAGCAGATAACAATGGTGTGTGATTTCATGTATAATTCAATCCTTATTTTTTCTTACAAAGACTTCATCCCTAAAGGAGCATGTCCAAAATTTCCATCACTCGCTATCAGTATTACCACTCCATCAGGTAGCCTTCCTTTACCTGAAGCAGTTTTAAGAACACGGCCTGAAAAGGTAAAGGTAAGACCATGAGCTAAGACTGAAGCAGACCCATTTATGTTAAGCTATTATCTAGTAAACAGCTTTTTGCAAAATTCAGCGTTAAAGAGGTCCTTTCAAATGCTAACTTCAATGTATTTGGGTATTTTCATAAACACAGAAGTTTTATACACACACACAAACATATACATTTGCAGGTTCTAATGAGAAATAGCTGATCCTGAAAAGCTGCAGTGAATTTTGGGCAGCCACTAAGGCTAGAAGAGATAATCCCAATACGTACTGCCAATCTCAAATCTATTTACTTCCTGTACTTGTGACCTACCAAGATGCAGAAGCAAGCAACACGAAGCATAGTCAAAGAGTCTCTTTTCCAAGAAAACATATTGAATTTAAGGTTTAGAACTTTCATTAGTGCCTACAGCAATTCAGAATGAAGAACAAACTTTCTCATGAAGGGAGCGGCACAGGTGGCACTCCAAGTTTTAAACTTGGTGTTAAGGAGTAGCAATTTAGCTACTCTAACCACTGCCATCCGAACCTAGTTCAAAATCATTCCTGTTCTGAGCATCATAAATGACTGAAGGACCTTGATAATCACCTGATTCATAAAGGCATAAAATGATAAGCCTTCCTAACAGTCTGATGAGTAAGTGCCAAGCTTGTTTTACAACCACAGGTTAGGTTTGTCACCTGCAAACAGTTAAGTCTTCCAAGACAGACTACTACTGGACCAACTCCAGACAGACCTCTTCCAAGATGGTATCACCCACCCTGCTCCAACATATTCCTGTGAACAAACTTCTGAGTACCTGGCTTTGCAGTTCTCCTTTACTTGTTACATGTTACAAAAAGGACAACTGCTTTGAAAAACTCAAATAGTGTGGCTACAAGATGTTTATGGAAACTCCCTCCTTTAGATGATGCTAAGGAAACGCTTTTCATCTCATTACCCTGTCCTGGGACACTAACGCAAGATGAAAGATCTTAGACTATGTACAAAGGTCAAGTATAAATGATTACTTCAAAAAGCATCACCACTAGATTAGTCTGACAACTCAAATCCAGACCTCAACAAAGTCCCCCCTCTAAGTACAGACTTCTGATATCTTTGTGGCAATCTTGGTTCTTAAATCACAGAAATTATCATCGTCTAGCACACAATAGTAAGTCTTTGAGATCTCTGAGGAAACCCTAAAAATACCCAACAGAATCTAAGCAAAACCCACTACGACCAAAACAGCAACACAATAGTTTGATGTCTGTTCCTTCCAAATCCAGGAACCAGCACAAGGTACTGAGCAAGTAGAACTGAAGTATCATGTCCTTCTGATGACACTTTTCATCTGTAAGCCAGATATCACTCACCATTTCATGCTGAAGAAAAAACAGTTCCTCCAATTTAAAGGAACTAATCCCACTAAGTGTATTCCTGTCCCCTACAAGACTGCTTTAAAGCTATTGTTATGTTATACCCTTCAGTATCCCATTGTTGAACTAGTGCGTACACTCACAGGAGAGATTTTTAAACTACTTTGGTAATCTTTGAGAAATTAAAAAGAAGGCTTATTTTTACCCCTGTTTATTTTGTCTCATTTCTGGATTAAGAAGTCATCTTTTGAAGCATTTTTCCAAGGCTTAACAGGAACTTTACAGACAGTTGTGATCAAATTAAAAAAAAAAAGACTGAAAAAAATTAAAAGCTTGTGCATATAGTGCAAACACAGATTTGCAGGGGTAAAACTCTACAGCACCTTTTGCTAATTTGAGACATCTCTGTCCACTCTTTATCAAAATACCTGTTCCCATCTCCTTCACAGTACTGCCAACAACCCTCAGAGTTACACACTGAGTGGATCTGAACTCAAACTAATCAGAGATGACTTGACAACTGGGCAAGGACCTGAACCTTTGAAAAAAGTTTTTTACTAGGACAGAAGTAATAACAGAACTGAACTAATTTATAGAATTCTAGACATTATCTACATACACATGACAGTAATTTTAGGTGCTGTAGGAATATGTGATTAAGTCTATATCTGAAAGGGCTGTGCTCATGAGATCTGATTCAAAGAGCCATTCTGTATGTTCTATATAATTTTCCTCCTAACTTCATCAGGCAAGTTCTGAAGGTTTGAGGTAGCTGCCAGAAAATATCCCTATGAGACAGAGTGGTCAGATAACTTCAAAATATGTCAGCTTTCATTTCCATTGCCAAAACACTATCTGCTGTAAGAATTACATTATCTCAGCCCATATAAACTCTTCTAGAATTTAATTCTTATCAACTCTTTGACAGCATACAGTTAGATATCTTTCTTCTAAACTACAGTTCTTTGTTTCTGCAAGATTAATGCTAGGAGGAACAGTTCAGAGCCCCTGTTGGACTTGAAATTTGTTTTTACTTCTTCAGAGTACTATTAGCAGTGATTAAAACATTGTGTAGCATATGCAATTCCTTTTCTTTCAGTCCTCAGCAGATGGAAAGGAACAGAACTGGAGGGCAGTAAAGATTTTTGACTCTGAATTGTGGCTCATGCTGCTATTCAAATGGGTCTTCAGGCAAGTAAGTACACAGCTTCTAAAGAAAATCTCAGTGACATAATGACACTTCTGCAAAAATCACACCTATTTTCCTCCTTATATTGTCTCACACCAGGACACCTGGCCAAGTGCAAGAGTCATGACAGACACAAACTCAGAGCTACAAACATATCAGAGATGTGGTTAGACAAATGAGTATCAAAGCCTGCAAGCTGTTCTAGGGAACTATTAACATTCAGCATACTGAGTATTTAGAAAGGTGCCAGACTTCAGCTCCTGATCCATGGTATTTGCTTTAAAAGTGCTGTACATAAGCAGTCTACACAAAAGATGTGACAGTATGGACTTTGAGTGCCAGTTACATTCTAGAAATACTAGTGCAGTCCAAATTAACTGAAAATAGACTTTGTTAAAAAGCTGGTTTGGAATTTCAGCTACTTGCGATAGTCTAAATAGAATACAAACTGAGTACTATAAAGCTGAAAATTCTTCTGAGGCGCTTAGCCAAAATTAAGCTTGATTATTTTGGGGGTTACTGAACCAAAACCAAATCTAAAAAAAAAAATTAATTTTATGTTAAGTTCTTTCAAAAGAACAAGCAACTATAGCTGGCATTCTCTAAAGCTCCCATTCTCTAAAGCTATGCAGCACAGAAGCCAGATATGCAAAGCACTCCCCACACCACCACAATCCAGCTGGTCCCCTAGTGTGTATTTACAGATACACACCCATATTCCTGTGCAGTCTCTGTGGCACTGCCCTGCAGGACAGGTACCTCACCTGAAGCATTTCTTTCCCATATGGTGTAATTTATCCAAAGTGTGGCACCACAGGAAAAGCTACACCTTTCATTCTCATTCTCACAGCAAACAATGGAGAATTGCTCCCTATTAACAACCCCCCTCTCAGGATTTCCCGGAATTTTCTTTCACTACCCCTCAGTGCTGTCAGAGAATCTTATTATGTACTCAGCATGGTTCTGGATCTCCAAAGCATTAGGCAACAGCACTGTTTACATCCAATCCAATTTACTCAAGACTGTAAATCTTGGGAGACTTCAGGTCCATATCCCTCAGCCCTCCTACATGAGTGTACCTCTACACCAGCAAAAGCCTCTTCTCAGTGCAGCTTCTTAACTCCTTTGACAGACTAATGCAAGCTGTGAGAGCACAAGCTGAGCCNAGAATCTTATTATGTACTCAGCATGGTTCTGGATCTCCAAAGCATTAGGCAACAGCACTGTTTACATCCAATCCAATTTACTCAAGACTGTAAATCTTGGGAGACTTCAGGTCCATATCCCTCAGCCCTCCTACATGAGTGTACCTCTACACCAGCAAAAGCCTCTTCTCAGTGCAGCTTCTTAACTCCTTTGACAGACTAATGCAAGCTGTGAGAGCACAAGCTGAGCCAGAGCACTGGAATACTGCAAGAAGGGTATAATCTTACCAGGCAGGAGAGGGTCTTCAATACATAGCATGGATGGTCTGTACCCATTAGTCATGACTTTCATGATTTCTTCTTTGGCAATATAGGCACCTCCATTTTTTATTCTAATACCAGTTTTCAAGTAGTTAAAATTCCTTCCATAGAGTTCAAAAAATTCTATTAGAAGCATTCCAAGGTTTTCATCAGCTCTTCTGGCATCAATTCTTGGATGCAGCTGTGACACAAACGAGATTTTGATTAATAAAAATTAATAGTTTTCAGAGCATAACAGAGGGCAACAAAAAGCTCTCATTTAAACAGCAGAGTATTTCTTCACACAAGTCTCAACTGATTCATTCACTCTTCATGTACTTCAACTCTCACATAACCGAGAGGGGGCAGCACTTCAGCAGTATCTGGAAGCCAAAGAATTTTCATCCTTGCTCTCACAGGTTTTTAAGGACTAGGGAATTCTTTTCCCAAAGTCAAAAGCAATAAAGAAGTCCTGCATACTGAATTATAGCTTAGTTAGTAACAAAGAAATACATGATTTTTCACAGAAAATCCATCCCTCAGTGTTTTCAAGAAGGGGGCTAAATCTATTTGCCCCAACTGAAATAGAGTTCTTGTCTCTATTTTCACCTATCATATCTGGTATATAAAATCTACAGCAATATTTCAATCATCATCAACAGCAACAGAATATGTCATTTTTTTCCATTACCACAGCTGCTGAGAGACACTAACTCCGTACTTCATCATACCTGTACTAAGCTTACTGTCACAAAATTGCAAGTTGTAACTTATTTATAACGTTGTAACTTGGCTATTTCACCAGTCAGGTATAGCATCTGCCAGTCTTAAGCATGTCACAACCTAACTAATGTAAAATTAAGTAAACAACTTGACTGTTGGATTTCAACTACTCTGCACATCCAGTATCAGTTCTGGGACGCAACAGACAAACTGAATCCTGGAGATTTACAAAACACCATTAAGGTGATCCAGGTACAGGCTCTGGTGTAGAGCGCAATACACAGCCTCTATGCCTTTCACAAGGCTTCTGCTGCTGTTTCAGCTCACACAGGGAAGAGAAGTTCTTGGATGTTTGAGAGGTAGTCCACAGAAGCTGTCAACAAACACTTAAAGCCATAACACAATGCTGTGCATTGCGAGAGGGGTCTGAAGAACCAGTGCAACCAAAGGGCATAGGTACAAACCCCAAAATATTTTAAAGAACATAGAAACAAATAGGGAACAGACTTACCTGCAGGAAACTAATTGCCATTAAAATGAGGCTGTAAGAGCTAATTCCACCAGTAAAAACTTCATTCAAATCCCTCTGAAGGAGGAACTGTTTTAATACTAAAATCAAGTAAGGCAGCAAAGAATATTTCTGCAAAGCAAAGGAAGTCTTATCAATGACACTGTCAGCATTCCAAAACAAATAAAGAACTACACAAAGATTCATCTATTACAAAAATATTTTCAGTGGTGCGCTATACATTGTTTCCCCTAGAAGAACTGAAATGTGATTTTTTTTTCTATAAATGGATGAATAGATTTCAACTCCTATTTGAGCTTGCATATTAAATCTATTTCCCACCCAAACAGTAAGATTTTTATATCTTTCTTTGAATGCCAGTGTCACTTACTATAGTCAAAGCTTTCACTCTAAACCGTACTTTCACTACAGAGCATAAAAGGTAACTTTTAAGTGTGTAGCTACAGAGGAATTGTTTTTTGACAGCTTAGCAAGACATTATTCATAATCCAGCACCACTTAAATTCAAGGTAAGCAAAGCTTGAAAACAGACTTGCTTTAGAGCAAAGTTTAGTACTTATCTGAAGATCTAGACATGGTTGTTGAAGTTCTTTCACATGTACAGATTTATTCAAATACCTAGCACTCAAAGTAAACACTGAATAGATGTCAATAGAAAATAAATGCAAGCGTCTATGTTTAATTAATATTAATGAATATGGTCTTTAGCAATAAACTTTCCAACCATACCAAAAAAGGTTAGCTAAGCATCTAGCACATCCTTGGTAAGGAGCATAATATTCACTATGTGGCTGATACCTTCATGTATTCCTTGATAAATCGAGCTGCCTTCACACCAGTTTCTACATTAAAACTGATGTCAACTTTCACTTCTGTCTCCTGGTCAGTAAGTTTTATTATTGGTACCTGCAAAGATTAAAACAAGATTATGAATCCACAGAAATGCAACACTGGTGCTATTCTCTAGCTTACTCAAGACACGTGGATACCACCAGTCCAAATGAACACAACCATCACATCTGTCTGAGAGGAGGTAACAATCCTAACGTGACAAGTGAATGCTTTTCAGTGAGGTGATTAATGTCCAACCACATTAACTTACCATCACTATTGTGATCTCCCACAGCCATTAGCTACCTGCCTTCATAGATGCTATACCAGTGTTTCATGTGACAATTTAACCACTCACTCCAGTTAGTAGGAAATATTCTAGACTCATAACCTGTGAGCACTTCATTCCTCTGACCCAGCATTGCACCATTCAACTGACAGACCAGCCTAGCAGAAAGCAATGTCTGTTGGCTTATCAAGATGAACTGGTTCACTGCAGAGTCAAATCAAAGCCAAAAGAGATAAAGCAAAGCAGCAGTAGCAATATGGCAGGAACAAATTATTAAAGAATGACTGAACATGTAGTTCAGCCTCGCACCATCACCTGGAAGGCAGTACCCTACAAAATCAGCTTATAGCCACAACGTAAACTTCAGCTGGTAACATTTACTTTAAATTGAACTTTTAATTTTTATTTTTTTATTTTTAATCTGAAATGGAAAAGAAAGAGGAGAAGTATAGCATTATTTTATACCCAGAGCAGAAGGAATAAAATAAGAAAGGCTAGTGGAATTGTAAATCTAGCCTAGTGCCATTTTTTATCACTAACTGGTAACACAGATTCTGAAAATCCATTAGTTCTCAGGTAAACCAAAGACTACCAGAGCTACTGTTAGGTACTGCTACTCTAATGGAAGCCACAGGAATTCTCTGAACCTGAAAGAGCTAGGTTGTTTCAGAAACCACAAAACAGAAGCTTGCTAACAGAAGTTTGGAATACTCACCTTAGTCCCTCGGGGAAAACACCACTTTTATGTTACTGTCTCAGTAATATAAAATGCTCACACATTAAGTTTTTAACATATTCAACATGATTCATTAGGCTTACAAGACAGATGCAAGAGGTAATATGCATCAGTGTCACAAATGAAATAAAGCTCTCAAGCAGCATATTTTGGAAGGGGAAAACCAAAGTTTGGTTTGGAACACTTCACTATGCCATCAGAAACAAGACAACCTGAAAACCATGTTGCGAGCTAGACAGCTCTAGTTGCTGCCCCCATGGCTAAAGAAATTTCCCTCAAAGTTAAGTGGAAAAACATTATGCAAATAGTTAACTTACTTTACTGGATATTTTTCAGCTACTGACTTTCAGATCTTTATTGACAAGGTAAGCATAAAGTACGGCCTTCCAGCAAAGACAGCACACAGAATTATCAGAGTCCTGTTTAAAAGACTACATGCTATTGCTAAGCATGCTATTGCCACTGCAATCTTGCACAGAGAGCTTAAGACAATATAATTTGCTTCATTAATTAAGAACACTATTTATCATCAGCATCTTCAGGGGTCTGAAAGTTTTTCAGTTCAGTATTCCAAAGATTATTACTTACCGTAGCTTTATCAAGTACTTTAATGGAATATGGCTCAGCCACATTGTGTTTTCTTAGTGCTTGCTCCAGCAGCTGCAAAGGGGGTCGTTCCCATTTCCCAAAAACAACTAGATCAATATCACTATACAAAAACAACACAGCATGAAATCCATTAAGTCTAAAGCATAATATACTACCAAAAAATATGGTAAAATTGCCATTCTACATATTACATGTTGTACAGGGTGATCATTTTGCAACTCATAATCTAGGTTCCCAATAAGCTTCTTTTAGGAATGTTAAGCAGGAGAGCCTATTGTGCTTTAGGACCCAAAGCAGTATTCTAGGTTCTTGCATCCAGTTCTCTGATGAGGTCTTTGTGCTTCTCTCCCTTTTATCTTTCTTGCTCCCTCCCCTCTGACTTCCACAGCTCAATTCTATCCCTCATCTATCTACGCATGTTGACAGGCATGTTAATAATCCAAACAATTTTTATCAGTGATTGCTATTCATAGAAATGAAATTTCCAGTGCTTTCCTACCGAAAATTCAATTGATGTAAAGACAACATAGTCTTTAAGACAGAGCTACACAAGTTTCCACATCCAATTAAACCATTAAGTGATATAAAATGCCAGAATAAGATATTTTGCTCTCCAAAAGATGGGAATACACCACTGTTGATGACTCTTTTGACTTTGCACAGTAACTCTGTGGCAAGTGACACATTCTCAGTAATTCATCTTATTTAACAAAACACAATCTTTGCAAGGGAAATACTAAACATTCAGTTTCACTGTGTATGTATTTTTTTTTAAAAGCCAAAGACTAACCCCAGACACAAAGAAGAAAAGGTAATTCACCAAAGAATCAATAAGTACAGCAGTAAGATTATACATCAAATACTTAGCGCAAATCTTGAAATTCAAGAGCTCTTCCCTTCATCACATGAAGTATTAGATAAGTTTTACTGAAAGTTTGACACATTTACACATTCCAATCTAAACTGCTCTTTGAAATTTACCATTTCATTTAAAGAAGACAAACTTTTATATAGACGTAAATTATTACTTACCTAGTAGGAAGATAAAGCCCTGTGCTAAAGCTGCCAAATATCTGGACCTGAAGAGAACACACCAGGAAAACATTTTGCAATTATTAATGTTCATTTCATTTTACTTTCACAAAACTTAGTATTTTTCTCAACTTGTTAAGGATATACCCAAGTTAAAAAGTTACTTTTCTATATACTCTGTTAAGCCTGTACAAATACACTTTTTCTTACGGATGCAACTTTAGAGGAAACTGGGCTTTTTTTTTAACACAACGTAAGTACCAATCCTGCTATCAGAGCACAACTTTAAGCAAGTTCTGCTCACTATTTATTTCCAGTTTGACAGACATAAAAGTTTTTATCAATTTCCTTCCCTCCTGCTCCTTCCTTTCTTTACAGGACAGCTTTACTGAAAATGGAACAGTTTAAGGAAAAAATTTTTCCAAAAATTTTAGGTTTCAAAACCAGCAAGTACATCTAAACATACAACTCAGATAAATACTTCAGACTTTACTGTTAAGGACGACTATGAAGTAGCAGTAGGTGTGGAAAAGAAGGCATGCTGAAGATACATCCACAGGCCACATTGAATACTTTCAGTGTACTTCCAATCTAAAGGTCTGAGACACTCTTGCCTCTCTGATAGAGCAGAGTCCAGTTTGCAAGTTACTTATTTTTTTTCCTGGCCTATACTGGGCCACTTCAGGGTTTACATCTATTTCCACAAGGTAGAAAAATCTTACTATGAAGGAAAAACATGGGTGAGGATGAAGTAGTTGAGTATCTATTTACAGTATCTTTAGCTCAGTGCTGTGGCTGGGCCCACACTCTCTGCCATGGAAGGCTATGAAATCACAGTGGTCTTAAAGATTTTTCTGCTTGTTAATGACAATGCTACTATGTGGTAATGACAAAGGTGATGCTAGAGATACAGTTTACAATACATTCTTTTTGGATGAGCAAACTTATTCATTGGGTAGCAAAGTGTTTGAAATTACACCAACTTAGACTGCAAGGTGTCTCACAGGATGTGCAATCTTCCCACTTACAGTAGGGCTAAAGTAATTCCCTGAATGACAAATTCATGAAGAGTACAAAAAAAAAATAAAATCTGTATTTAACTGCCCTTTTGTAAAATATTTTTATTTACGAATACCCACAGAGTAATGACTCCTTGCGGAAATGGATACATAGGAAGTCAGTCTCAATTTAATATTCAAAATTAAGTTATACAGAGACAATCAATGTAAACAGCTTTCACTTAAGGAAATGGACTACTGAAAGCTGAAAATTCTTCACAATCCCAGTTCTCAAAATGAAAAAAATAATCAGTAGTGTTCATTAACCCAAAATCTAGGCTTGACATTTCCACACCTTTTAAAATAAATTGCCAAATACTACAAGAGCTGTGGTATTAAGTCAATTGCCTTAAACTTGAAGAGTTATCTGTTCATATCTATAATAAGAAAGTTAATAGCAAGGTTAAGTGACCCAAGCTCTACAATTTACTAGAGAAGGAAATCACAGCTTAAATTACACTCACATCAGCTGTAGGCCAAAGATCTTTGATGACTGTTTCTATTCTTTTTACCACTTCTCTTCTCATAGCTGCTTCTTCAGGACGAGGGGACATGAAGTCATAGAAGTCAATTATTTCTTCATGTAGTCTAATGGAGAAAGTAGAATCAGTTATAGTGACAATTTTAGTATTACAATGAATTTTACCAGTCATAGACTTTATTAATACCATCCTGTAACCAAAAGGCTCAGAATACTAACTCTAGTAGACACTTACTAAATTTCTTACTGGCTCAACAGTGGAGGCCAAATTCAATTCCTGATTCTTAATTATTATTTTCTTTAAAAACAAAGCTGAGTCTCAAAAGTTACATAATTATGCAAATATGAAGTGGCACCAGAAGAACTGAAGTCTTCAAGTAGGTTTACTCCTCCAGCAGTTCTTACTTCTGTGTATGTGGTAGCTTACACAGACTTGCAAACAGGCCACTGGCATTAATGAGTTTTTGTAGAGGGCAATAAAGAGGACATTTGAGTATTTCTTGATGTGAAAATGTCCACTTTGACAAACGGAGATACCTTTGACACTCAAGCCCTTTATTAGCCATTCATTCATACAGAAAGTGACCTTCCAACTGAATTCAAAGTGAGAAATGTTAAATATATTCTCAAGTGTAAAGTATATTTATACCAGTGCTACATGAGGAGTTCTGACACTGCAACCTTATACACCTATTAAGCCCTTTTGTTTCCCGTCCACCAATACCGTAGAACTCTTGCTGCCAAATTTGAGCTCTCAGGTGAATGCCATGCTTCCTTTCAACAGAAAAGCATCAAGCCATGCCAAACAAAAAAATGCAAATAACTACTGCTGTGACGTTTTTCAAAAGTATCTTCTTCATGTTGACATATTTCTAAGATTTCTGTCTAACTCAAGAAACAGATCTAGTCAACATTGTAGCGAAATCCAAATGTCCTAAACAAAACAAACAAAAAAAACCAAAAAAACTTTAAAAAAAAAATCTGTAGCTTATATACTTAGCCTTCCAAAAAGAAAATGTAATACATCTCTAGCAGAACTCTTAACTCTTCACGTGAGACTTCTGCAACTCATTTTACTAGGCAATTCCCCCTCTAACATATAACCTCCAAGTGACCATATGCCTAATTTTTAAGTGTCAGTATTCCTTTCCATACACAAAGCACTATTAGCAGCAAAGGACAAGGGTACTTCCAAAAAGTACACATATTCAGAACTACTGTTTGCCCTTTCTCTTATCTTAAACTGAGCCTGGACCCACACCTGAACATTTAACTACACAGCAGACTTAACATTTCAATTTGCTGATTAATCTGTTTGATTGCAAAATTTTAGAGCAAGACAGAAAATGCAAGCTAACATGCTCTTATTTTATTTTGTTTATAGAAAGTATGCTTTTTTTCCTTTTCAAGAGAACAAGGCCAATGAATAAAATACTTGAACACACCTAGCAGCAGTGGGGTCAAACTAAAGACTTCCTGTTCCCCTGCCTGTAATAATCTGCAGTAGGCAGACATAGGGTGAACGTAAGGAAAGGAAGGAAAGGCAAAGGGGCAGCTATCCTTCCAAACCTCCAGTAATTTCATCTGGCATACTTTCGGGGTGAATCCCAACCAGGATGCGTATTAGTTCACAGGACTTTTCTTCCATAGATTTTTCCAGGTCTTTCAGTCCACTTCTGCTTTGCCATTTGTGGCATTCCATGAGAATTTAAGTATATCAGAATAAAGAATGCTTTATTTTAAACTGCTTCCTGGTAAAGATTTTATCTAATGCTTTTTCTTGGGGCAAAAAAAGTTGTTACTGGCAGTTAATCTCAAAACATAAAACTTCTCAGGCTCTCAATTCATATTCATTTGTCTGTATCCACCAGCAGTTTTTCAAGCTACAAATCCTCTTTGGTTTCTCTTTCCTCACACAAGAGCAAGTCCAAGGTTTGATCATGGCTAACCGCTAACCTTCCAGCTTGTTTCTAATTTACACCACGTTTTCTGACAGGTGGGCAGAAACACACAGAGTCAACACATAATTCTGCCATTCAGTCTATGACATATCTGTTTCCATTTTATTGTCCCTACACTTGTGAATATTGCTGCTGTTACTTGAGGGTATCTGAGCATACAGCTGCTCTTTAAAAGTGACCGTTATGAAGGAGCTTCAAAGTGTTCTCTGAACCAAGCCACCAACATAAAATAAAGCCCACCCACTGGGTATATTCAGCCTGAATTATTTTTCTTCAGTCATGATTCTGTGTTTCCTAGAATTTAATTTTACCAGCAATTTTATAACCTAATGAACAATGAACTCCCACTGCGTCTGTCTGTAGTCAGCTCTACCTTTCTATTATCCTTTCTATCCTTTTCTCACTCATTTCTTCCCTCCAGGTATTTATGAATATATCAAGCAACAGTTTTGAGTAATTCTACTTGTAATGTTCCCTTATTATGAAGTAAATAATTTATTCTTTCCTTTGGTTATTTCAAAGCAGATAACCCATAAGCCCAGCAAACCTGAAACTGTTCAGTTGTTTCAAAGTCTTTAAAAGAGAATATCAGAAACATTCTTCTGAAAAAAATCCAGTTCTGTGTTATCAGACTGAACACAGGAATATACATTAACAACAAATCCTACAAGAAAATTAGACCTGTGAAACACAACTACCTTTATCACAACATGCACTAGACCCTTTCTTTGTATTTGCTCATGCAAGAAGTTCTGTTTTGTTACAGTACAAGTACAGCCCCATCCAACCACTCCAAGATATCCAGACATTCCTGGCAAAAATGCATTTACAGTAGCCATCCTGTATTAGAGAATGAGGAGAATAGAAGGCATTTCAGTCCCCATATGCATCACAACCCCTACTATACAAAGCACAGCCTTTCAGAAGCAGCCCCAGTGCATCAGTGAGCTCAGAAAAATAGACAACACACAGGCACGTTCACTTCAATGCCCCACTGAGCCTCTCTTCAGATGAGTAACACTGTCACAATTGTTTACCACGTAATGAAAAACTCAGAAGAATATTACCTATCTCTAGTCTACATTTCCTTTCCCTGACCTACTTATTAAAATGAAGTCAGGTTCATATTTTCTGCTTTGCACCAGCAAGATAGTACTTAGTTTAATGCTTCAGTCTGCATGGGACAGCAGCAAGGGGCTAGATAATCACAGCTTATTTAGTTCAAGCTGCACTCACGGCTAATTCCTCTGAAATGCTTTGGCATGTACCACAAGACATGGGTGTACAACAGGTATCATTCTGCTGACTGGATTTAAACACTCTTACTGAAATTTTAAATTACAGTTGCCTGGAGCCAAAGAAGGTTCTGGTGAGAAGTCTCTTAAGTCCTTCTCTGACAGAAAGCAATGCAATTAATTCACTTACTTCTGACTACATGATCTTACTTCCCCCAGGTGCCCTTTCATGTCTNTGGAGCCAAAGAAGGTTCTGGTGAGAAGTCTCTTAAGTCCTTCTCTGACAGAAAGCAATGCAATTAATTCACTTACTTCTGACTACATGATCTTACTTCCCCCAGGTGCCCTTTCATGTCTATCAGTCCTGTTGACTCCGGCAAGTTTCTTGCTTTTGATGTGCAAGATTTTCAGGTCTTAATGCACTTAGCAAACCAGTTCTCAACTCTGTCTTAACGGACTTCTATTCTGTTTGCTCTTTCCAGTTTTCCTTAATTCAAGGGTTTCTGCTTCTTAGAAAACATCTTCCTAGTCTATGTCCTTCTGGATAAGAATCAATGCTATACACACAGACAGCATATGACAACACAACTACCATAGCATTTTACCTTTTGGTTTCCACCTGAAGAAGCTTCTCAAAACAGAGATGCTTTTCTAAATTTAATGGTAGAGTAGTTTACATTTTTGTGAATATCTTTGCTCAGACAAGGTTATTGGAACACAGCCATGAAAAACCCAGCTCTTATATACATAAAACAAGATCCTGTATGCTGTTCAGGACTAATCCCAGAGTAACTTTTCTACTAGCTGAAGGAATAATGTTGTATCTGAAAAAAACAGATAACAGTGGAATATTCAGCCAGCCAATACAGGGATAATTTTTACTTAAGTATTTTGTTCACGTAGTCTCTATGATTTTCATAAGCACTTCTTAAGTCAAGACTGACAGTATTTTCAATGATCAGGAGCACAATTTCCATTTGCAGCACATGATGTATGTGCAGATACAATTAACATCCTAATTTTTTTTTAATAGAACTCCTTCAATATAAAGCATAAGTCAATTTTCTCAATCTCTTTCTGGTTTCTTAAAGAATTTGGACTCCCAACAGCATCCCAGCACTTAGCTATCTTCCATAACATTTTAAGATGCCTATTGTAATACTTTACTAGCAGATGAAGGCCTTTTAATGAACTTTTTCACAAGGCAGTTTTACTGTAGTTATAGAAATACTGGGAAAGAAAGTTGTTGGTGAGCTATAACTGTACTCTTACTTAATATACGATGGAAAAGATTAGAATGCAGGGATGCAGAAGAGGGCTACTTGTACTTGCTACACTATTCAGCTTGCTAATTTTAACAGTCTGGAGGAACCTACCATTCACTGATGTTATTACTGCTAAGCACAGCAAGCATCTGCTGCATACAGGCTGAGCGATGCAACAGAATTAACATCTTCTGTTTATCAAAAAATGATCCCTTTTACTGCTTTAGGGAAGGCAGACACACTTCTCATCTCCAGGTTAAAATAACACTCAGGTGACATTCTCAGACTTTTGCAATGTTTTTCCTTAAAGGCAGGTTTCTAAGAAGGGAGATCATCACTTTACTCATTTACTGAACTGTTACCATACAGAAGACTGACTTATTACTTCAAAGGCTAACTTTAATGCAGTGAAATTATATTCTCAAATATCAACAAACTAGAAGGGGAATGAAGAGCTACAGAGACTGTTCCCTCAAGTAAGCATTCTGTTCCTTTTCAACATGACTAGGCTACTTAGCACATTAATTTATTCTAAAGAACAGACAGAAACATGAATGTACCCTTTATGTGGAACAACAAATTCTTTTTAAAAACATATTCTTTACTTACCAGAATGAGTGGTTTTTTCTAACTGAAAAGTTAACACATAATGCAAGAATCCTTATAAAAAGAAAGAATAGATGCCACAGTTAAAGCACGGAGGGGTCTAACACTAAGGGTGTGTAGAAAAAGAAGGTAAAGAAATGGGGGTGTATAGGCAGCATCTCAGAAGAATCTTTGCCGAAATAAAGATTACAAGTCATGGAATATATTCCATCAATGAAGCATGAACTCTGAAATACAAGTGAGGACTTTGCGGTCTCAAGATTAAATGGTGAAGGGCATAGCAGTATTATTTTGGAAATCTGTTGAACTATACCTTCCCCTACAACTAGGGCAAAGCACAATCACATTAGCATGAAAATGCAGGTGAAATCTCACACTACAACAATCAAATGCATTCAATAGTTGAAATCAGTCTTACAATCTAAAACTAAGGAACACAGTTCAGTGTGATAAAGGAGAATACATATCTACATGTATATACATATACATGTCAAAGCAATAGTATATTCTGAGACACAGACTTTTCCCAGTATGATCTCTGATTAAGATATCTGCAAAAGTAGCAAAAATAAACTATGACCAAGAAGAGATGAACTACAATTCTTCTCTTCCCATTCCATTCACAATACTCATCAGATGACTCTACCTTTGTATACTAGTCCTCCTTGATACCAGTAAGGCTCAAGCAGTACCACTTTATGCCCTATGCAATGTTCTAAGCTTACACAAGAGAAACCATGAAAACACACCGTTACATTCACAGACTGTACTGCTGCACCAGATCAGTCTCATATTACTACATTATTCAGACAGCAATTATCTTTGTCACTGTAATTGTATGGAAGGCAGCAAACCACAAAGACTGGCAGAATTAAAAAAAAATAAAAAACCAACTCAACTATATAGAATGTATGAATCAGAGCTGTGAAATGTTTTACAGACAGGTACCCTAAATACCAAACTCAAATAAGAATTGAGCTTACTTTGCAAGTTAGCTACAAAGGAGAGAATAAAAGAAAAAAGTGCTTCTGTTCTCATCCACAGACCAAAGAGGAGTTTATAAAATATATTGTACCTTTTCCACAAAAGATTATGTTGTTCTTATTTCCTCTCTAAGTTTTCTCTTTGACCCACAGTCATGCCAGTGAGAGCCCATCCTAACTTCAGACCAAGTTTCTTGCCAATTAGATTTTACCTCTTGGGAACACTTGACAGTTGATGTGCTCAAGAAACTAAGTTTGTTGGATTGACTTACACTGCAGATTTCCAGATTTAGGTAACAGAATGTGTCTGCATTTTGAAAAATAATCAAAAACTAATCTATTTTTGTGAAGTATGTCAATCCAATAAACGTCAACCAATTACCTTATTAATGGTTGGATGTACTTTGAAAAATCTGCATTATAAAAATTTTTTTTAAATAAGCAGATGTACATTCCCAGTTTAATACATAGCAAAATAGACCCACTACATAATCTTTTGAAGCACATTACTCCTGACTTGGACTGCTGGACTTCCCTACACTACCAAGAAAACATCACAATTATTTTGTTGCACCAGTGAAGGAGAATACCATATATTAAACCTTGGAACTGAACCAGGAAGCTTACTATGCTAATAAACAGAACCGCTAAACCCCCAAATTTCTGTCTTAATACCATTCTTTTCCAAAAGCCCAAAGATAGCAAGCGATTAACATCCCAGACAAGTCAGATTGCAACAGCAGAAACACATTGGTGATGAGAGACTAATTATGCCCACGTGCATCAGGTATTCATTACACGAGGTTAGCCATTGAAACATTTAAGAGAAGTAACTCCTAACATAATCATGAGCACCAGACTCTAATTCAAAATGCACCCATCAAAGCACTACTATCAGCAAACCCTGCACATTCAAAGTCAGCCTCTCTACAAGGCAACAAAAGCTAGCAAAGTCTTTTCTGGATTTAAGTACTGCTGCAGTTCACCATATAAAAGAGCAAGCTCCTTAAGTTAAGAATCATAACCAAAAGAATAAGGTGTTTCAGAGACTATTAAAGATATCATACTGCTTGTTTAGCGTGCATCACTAATCAGGTTTTCAGAGAAAAAAGAGCTTTTACTACCTTGCCATAGGTTTCCATCAGAAGATGTCTTCAGAAACCCTGAAGTCATGTACAAAGCAGGAAAAGAGGATTGGAAGATTAAGGATATTAAAAACGATTATGAGGAACAACTTAACGAGATGCAAAGCTATGCCTGAGAAAGGCTAAACCAGTTCAAGAGCCCCAAAACCTGCTTCTGATAGGTAAATGAAACGATCAGTTCAGAGAAAGTTAAGTGATCCCAATGCATATGTGGAGAACCTAGTATTTTTTTTTTTTTCATTCCTCAGAGGTTTCCCTGATCTACAACTACAAAGGGAGAACGTGTCCCAGACCAACTCTTCAGAAGGAAATACTTCACAGCAAAATCTATTCCTGGTAATTAGGTACTCACCAAAAGTCACACACACATGATACTGCCATTTGTACCAGAGCAGTAAGTAGTTATCTTTCTTTTTTAATTTAAAAGGATTAGCTTTTAAAGTCAAGTAGCCTAAAGAAGAATCAATGCAACAAATGAACAGTTATGACTATCAAGATTCTAACATAGCTAGCATAAATGGAAGTAATGTCTTAAAAAACAAAACAACAAACATTAAGAGCTACTTGGAAGAACCAGTGAACGACAAAGGAAAATCTGTTATTTACTTGGATTTCCAAATGGTATTTGACAATGGCCCCACCTGCCCTTATGCAGGCTTATGAAGAAACTAAGCTGACATGGCATGAAGTGAAAGACCCCTCATATAGACAAAGAATTGTTTCTAAAATTGTTTAAAGCAGCTGGAACTCTTAGTTTCCATATTAAAGGAAGACCACTAACGAAGCCTCGAAGCACAAAAACAACAGGCAGTCCCATGTTAGTAATCAGGAGACAAAGTACAAGACAGAACAAGATAGCCCAAGATGCAGGAATACTGGGACACTATCAGACACAGGTCTGGTTCATGCAAGTCCCAAAGATAAAACAGAACTGCAAAGCATACAGAGGAGATAAACATCTAGAGGCAGGAATCAGTTTCAACAGAAGGAATGATAAAACAGACTAGAAAACAAACAACTGTCAGGTGATTCAACTTTTCCCCCCTCCTCTTTTCAAGTCAGCTGCAAAGAGCAGTCATGGTCTGCCTCAGTAATGCACAGACCTGCAGCTGGCAGACATTACAACCCTAGTGAGAACCTCAGAATATATATTAAAAAAAAGGACTTTTACATAACACATAGCTTTACTGAGGAACATCTTCCCACAGGTCACTGCTGATCCCAGACGATCATACAAGATCAAGACAAGATAAATTTATACACAAAATCTACAGTCCAAGAACCATAGATAATTTAAAGGTGGGAGATGCTTCCAGGAAATATCACCACAGGCTCATGCTGATATATTCTTCTCCCAATATTTGGCCTTGGCCTCTAATGGTCTCACCAAGTACAGCTGTTGATGTTCTTAGTGCCAACTGACTCTACTGCCAAAGCCTAACAACTGGCAAAAACATCATGAAGCTGATGCCAGGATTAAACTGCTCCAAAAACATCCTGTTCTCCTTTACATACAGATGTGAGCACTTGTCATGCAAGGCCTTCTCATGTTTTACTACTGTAGCTCAGCCCTTCTGACCTCTAGTGACTCTCAAGTCTACTGCTGCCAAAACATTCCTTTCATTTCACTACCCAAAGCATCAATCTCTAACTCTGCACTAGATAGCCACTCCACATGGAAACTTTGTGCTTTACCAAGTCAACTTATGTGACCACAGAAAAAGAGAGATGTTCTGTTCTTTTGACAATTCATCCAGCAGCTACCCTTGAACTTTCCTGTGTACCAACTCTGAGGCACAAAAACAATCCATTCAACTAAATCCTGATGCTCTCTCCAGAAGTTTACTATGACTAAACAGGCAACTACTCCCACACTTCTCCTTGCAAACTAGTGTGTGCCTAGTTCTACCCTGATCCTATAGTCAAGCCAAACAAGAATGGAGTGTACAATGCCAGCACTACCTGTCTCCTACATCAACACCTCCACTACAGGTATTCACCCAACACTGCAGACAGCAGACACCAAGGAGCGAACAGTACTGTGGACGAAGCATATAGCCCACTGTGTTGATTCTTTTCTAGAAGGTACTGGAGCAAGACAGCACAGCTAAGTACAGGGAGGAGTTATGAATAACCACCCTTGGGAAGCCCCTAAAGTGTTTACAAGAACTGGACATCCCAGTGCAAATAGAAAAGGCTTCACAGAGATTCCAAAGACTACATTCTTTCAGCTCAAAGTACAAGAAAACAAAATTTGCAAAAGGGGCTGACAACGTGGCATCCCCACACGTTAATTCATATCTGACAGCTCTGAGAGCAGGATAGTAAGAAGCAAAGGTTGACAAACATGCAACTGGAGCTATGCAAGGTCCTGAATGTAATGCATTTTTAATAGTGCACTGCACCAAACCACAATAAAATTTATCTTGGTCAAAGTTCAGGAATACATCAAAAAAAGCAAAAAGCCCTGTGAGACTGGAATTAGAAACAATGCATACAGGTGAAGAAATAAAGACAACCTAATACAGACTTAGCATATAGGAGCACCACCATATCTCTAGACATCACTTTTTGTACACAGTATCATTCACCTGCAAACTGGTGAACAGTGAGGCAAGTCTCCTGGGGAAACATTGTCATAAGCTTACCTTGCTTATGAGAACTCTCCCCAGGTACCTGCTGTGGTCATCAGGGAATGCTGGCCTGAATCCTCCTTCAGCCTAAAGAAATGCGGAGGTGTTCGCGCTCTTCTGCTCTGCAGCAGAACTTCTGTGTCATTATCAAGAGACAGTTAAAGACAACAGCTATACAGGGGAAGAAAGGAATGTAGAAAGTCATCAGACACTATGCAACACTAATTAGTCCAGGCAGAGCACCATTTCAATGTATCGTAACAGTTCTAGTATCCAAACTAATCCTCAGCAAGCCAGTTCTGTTGTTCCTGCACAGCACTGTAATGTGCCAAGCAGATATGCCAGGTATTTCAGCAGTAATCTCATTCAACATCTACAATTAGACTGAACACTTAGTTGAAAGTATTAAGTAGAACAGATTCATATTATTAAAAATGCTTTAATTCTTTACTTGTTAAATTCATATTGAGAAGCAAAATAATTAAATCTGATATGATTTTATACTATTCACGAGCTATCAGCTACATCTTAAGAAGAAGCACTCTGTCAGCTGTGCATCCTAACAACAGCAGTAGTACTTAGTAAAAATTTAGAACAACTTGATGTCATATTTTGAAACAAAACTTGAGCACTTTTAAACTCTGTGGATGCTTAAATTACTCAGATATATTTAAGATACTAATTTTACAGAAACAGAAGGTATTTGCCTGAACAAAGTATGCACACCCTAAGATGCTAGATGCAGTTTTAAACCACACAAGAGGATACTTCACAGTATCAAGAAATAACATGTAGTTCTGAATATCAGTCACAACAATTTGAATTAACCTCATAGTATTAAAGGACACTTCTCTGCCTTGCATCTGAAATCAATCATTTTGTCATCTGTAGTCCTAAACTAAATCCAGGCATATAGGATTTTACACTGTTGCTATATTAATCACTCTGCTGAAGCACTGGAATAAATATGGCTTCAATCTCCTCACTCCTTACCTTCCGAAATTCTGTAAAAGGATAACACCCGACAATCTAGGGCATCCAAAAGCATAGCTTTAGGATGAAATCTAATCAAGCACAGCTATTCACACTTGTGTTCTATGAGAAAAATTTCCTTTATAAAGATTGTCATGCTGCTGTCGAAGTGGTGAAAGCATGAGTCCAATGGGGGAAAAAAAAGGAATGCTGCATATAAAACGGAGGAAAACACAGCTTTTATAATATACAGCATTCTTAAATATCACCACACCTACCATCACAAGGCCACTGATTATGAGCAGCGTGAAAGAAGCAATGACTTGCAGTGCTACAGACTATCTTCAGCTCTAAATGTGAAAGCAGAGAGAGCACAGTACTGTTTCAAAGCACGCAGGCAATTCATCAGAAGTACTACTGCAGCCTGGGAGAGGGCAGAGATTACCCTTCTCACTCTGTTACCAAAAGACAATACAGTAACACCGTGAGCCACTGCGTATCACTTGGAAATTTCAGCATGGTGTGGAAAGATACTCTTCCAAGAACAATATTCACAGCAGAGTAATCGCTACCATTCATGTACAGAGCATCTATGATCAAGTCCTTCTTTCTATAATCAATGCCCAAACCAGACCACAACTGAAGGATCACGTTTTTTGACAGCTGCATACACCAGTACAGCACCACTGAAAATGATCTGTCAACAGATGTTGAGTTATCCAAGTGATACTTCAGGACCAGGCTGACAGTTCCAGAGAACAGCAGACACCTAAACAGGAACGTAAGAGGTCTACAAGAAACTCCTGTAGAGATCTGTCCCCACCCCAGCCTTTTCACTGCATTTTTATTTGAATGACCAAATAACACACCAGCCAGGCTTCAGGATGAAGTTAAACTCACCACTAGTCAGGAATTACTGCAGAAGATAGATACTTAAATCCACTCCATCCGTGACAGTATTCTTATTTCAATCATGCAAGTACATCATAAAAAATTACTAACACTAAACAGATAATTGTTTTAGGATACACACTTGTCCAAAGTTCCCCTTGGGTAACAGAACTCAAACTTTAAGGAGCAACTGTTTCTCATATTTACATCTATGGTTTTAACATTCATGCTCTCCTTCAGCACTAGTTCCCTGCTACTTGAAGGAAAGCTCTGGAACTACAGGATCACACATGCTGTAGTTACTGGTATCCCACTCCCAGAATCAGGTCCCACTTTCATAATAGAGATCCTTGACAGAACATCAGGAAACACAGCTTCCACTTTCAAAGACATTTAGGAAAAATCTTGTCATTAACACAACAGAAAAACAACTACCCTCATAATGGAGCTGAACAGCGCAACTGAATCTCAGCTAAGCAATTTTCTTGTGTATGGATTCTCTATAAACTCACACTTGAAGAATGGCATAACCACTACTAAAGGAAAGCCCAAAGAAAACAAAAGGGCAAAAGCTGAAAGATAAAGATATGTGAATGGCATAGGTGGCACTGCCTAACAGCTACAGGACAGAACCTCTAACGCCTAGATTTGATTCCCAGGTTTGCCACAGACCTGCTGGGTGACCTCAGGTCGTTCCTTCCTCCACCTGCCTGGAGATGTGCCTCACTTACATTGACTTGTCTTACATAGATAAATTACAATGTTAACTCAGTGCTCTATCATACCTCTATGAAAATAAAACAAAAACTTCACACTATTTTAAAGATATTACTGGAACTTTAGACATACATCTTATTACTATAGGACTCAAAGCTCCTAGCACAAGATACCTCTTAAAAATTCATATTCTAGCTTCTTGTAAGAAATTTGAATTTTCAGTGTCAGTTCTAAAAAGCAAAAGTCACAAGACTTGTTCTCCCCAAGAGAGGCTATGGTTTGCAAAACAGAACTTTAAAAACATCTGAATAACTGAACATATTCAACACCTAACAGTACCACACAAAAAAGAAGACACTGTCCTTAAGTTAAATCTCTTGCTTAAAAATCCCCAGTTCTGAAAGGCTACCCTGTTATCTTTAGGTATTTCCCCTCTAAAAATATGCAGTGCCTTTACTCCAGAGGCATTCAAGGGTCTTGGATTTTAGGAGTTCCAAGAAACTATTTTTGAAGTGACATCAGAAATCTGCTATGGTCAGTCAACACAGCTAGCACTTTTTCCAAGAATAAAATAACCTTAACATAAGAAAGCAACATTTCCCCTTGACTGAATGAAATCTGACACGTGAAATACAGCAATCTCATTGAATATCCCAGAGGTGTTTTGTTCAATTTTAGTGCCTTCTCCACGTTGATCAGATCAAACTGAGTACTCGGCCTTACTAACTACCCACTGATATGAGAAAGGTATGGCTTACAAGATAGGGTAAGCTTCAGAGAAGTGTTTTCTTTCAAAAGACAAGACTTCAGTTCAGATATTGGCTGACTTAACCTATCCTAGTGCTAGAACACACTTGAGAGAAATGTTCTAAGACCACACAGACTTTCATGTCTTTTTCAGACGGAACTCAGCATCCCCCTTTCAAATGATGTTCCTGGCACTCCCCAAGCTAACCAGCTTGTTACAGCCTAAGCAGAGGCATTTAAACATTAGCACACGGGTCTTGAGTTCCTCTGTACGGAAGCCTTCCACTTCCCCAGTACAATCTGAATTTATCCCTCGTAGCTCTGACAAGAATCCTCCAGCCATCCTTGCTTTAAGTATTGTGAGTGACCTCTGATAATGACCTGACACTTTCACCTCTCAAGCTACTCCAAGGCAAGGCCTAACCCCCTGTGTCTAAGGGTTCCCTGGCCCTGCCTGAATCGCTGCTTCGTCCAGGAGCCACCCAGCCGACAGAGACCAAGGTGATTTACAAAAGCGCACGGGTCTGTGCCCCGCCATCCCCTACCATCGGCCTCCCTGCCGCGGCCGGCTCCAGAGGACTTCGTGTGATCCCAACCCACCGCCCCCGTGACCGGACGGGCCGCAGGAGAGGCGGCCGAGGCCCCCCTTCCCTCGGGGGCTGCAGTAGCCCCAGGGGCCCCGGCTGCTCACCCCTGCACGCCCGGGCTGTATTTCCTGGTCTTCCAGGGAGTGCCGGGGCTCTGCAGCGCTGGCTGAGGCGGCTGCCGCTGCTGGTGGGGGGAGTTGTTGACGGCGACGCCGCGGCTGCCGGAGAGCAGGTAATTCATCCCATAGGTGCTGGCTTTATTCTCCCGTTTCCTGCGGCCCGGGTGGTACTGGTGCTGCTGGGGAGATGCCGGGGGTGGGTGGGGGCTGCGCGCCGGGTGCGGTGGCTGGTGGTGCCCGTTCACAGCGTTCACTTTGTTCTCGTGGAAGTTAAAAAACTCCCCCGGTCCGGCCCCGCTGCCCAGCAGCCCGGGAGGAGCCACCGCCACCGCCCGGGGGCCGCCGGAGGAAGAGGAGGAGCCGCCGCCTCCGCCGCCGCTGCACGATCCCGAGGAGGAGAAGCCGGGGCTCTCGGTGCCGGACTCCACCGACGAGCAGGAAGACGAGGAAGACACGGAGGGCGACTTCTGCAGCCGCCGCCCTCCCTCGCCGCCGCTGCCGTTTAGCGCCGGGGGGCCGGCAGGGACAGCGGGCACCAGTCCGGTCAGCAGGGCCGGCGGGGAAGGCGAAGGCGAAGGCGGCGAGGAAGAGGAGTAGCAGGCGCCGGGCGCCCCGAGCCGCACGCAGCCGTGCCCGCGGGGCGGAGACGCGGCAGAGTCCAGCGCCGGGGAGTTGAGGCAGAGGTAGTGCGGGAAGCTGGCGCCGCCCCGGCCCCCCACGCCCTGCGAGGTCTCCCAGATCTGCATCCACAGCGCATTCGCGGGTCCTTTCTGCTCGGGCTGGATCCAGGCCACGCGGGGATCCATCCACGCCCGCCCGCCGTCGCCGCCGTCCCTCACTGTCCGGCCAGAGCGCCGCGCCGCCGCCCGCTCACCGCCCGGTCCTTCGCTGGCTCGGCCCGGCAGCGGCGCTAGGAGCGGGCCGGCAGCAGCGGCATGTGTCGCGGGGAGGAGGGAGGGAGGGCGGCAGGGCGGCCGGAGGCAGAGCCGGGCGAGGCGAGCGCGGCTCGGGAGGAAGCGGGGGCGGCGCAAACTGTACCCGGCGCTGCCCGGAGCGCTCCGCTCGCCGTTCCAATGTGGCGTGTCCCCCTCGCCAGGGCCAGAACGGGCACTGCGCATGTCCCGCAGATTTTAAACCTTCACCGGAGACGGCCGCCCTGGCAACCGCACATGCGCGGGAAGCGGGAGGGAGAAGGGAGCTGGGAATGCTCCCCCGCCCGGGCGCTCGGCCGCCTGCGCCGGCGCGGAGCGGGAGAGGCTCGTCCCGGCAGAGGCTCGTCGGGACCACAGTGGGTCGTAGCGGCGGTGCGGTGCCGGCAGCTGCCGCGGGCTCGGCATCTCCTCGGTAGCTCCCAGAGTCACAGAATGAGTAAGGTTGGAAGGGACCACAGTGGGTCATCTGGTCCAGCCTCCCTGTTCAAGCAGGGCCATCCTAGAGCAACATAGCGCAGGATTGCATCCAGATAGTTCTTGAATATCTCAAGGGAGGGAGACAGAGATACAATCTCTCTGGGCAGCCTGGTCCACTGCGCAGTCACTCACAGTAAAGAAGTTCTTCCTCATGTTCAGGTGAAAATTCCTTTGTATCAATAGCTTCCCATTGCCTCTTCTAGGACTTGACACTACCGAGAAGAGCCTGGATCCATCTTCTTGATACCCTCCCTTCAGATGCGTACAGACTGATAGGAAAGATGGGTGCTAATGTCTTTACAAAGGGTTGGGTGGGTGAAGGTCATTCAGAAGAATGAGCGTTAATGAGTCAATGTCTCTGCCAACCTCAAACTGCAGGTTTGTTACAGAACCCAGACAGTTTGACTCCCGGTGGACCCACTGAACACAAACAGCCTGAACTTTTAAACTTTGATAGAAAACGCACAGGCTTAATAGACTTCTGACTATTAACTTCTCCGCCCAGGATGGACTTAAAGCTCATTTTAATGGTCATATGACGTACGATGTGGGGGGGATGCTTTTCAAGTACATACAGTTCAAGGGGGGATATGTAGTAGGTGGTTCGGAGAGTCTGTAACTGCCTAGTACCTCAACCAATGGGGAAAGGAAGAGGGCAACATGCAGCCGGGAATTTAGGATAAATGGGGGCTGCGTTCTCCAAAACCGAGAGAGACCCCACGGGGTGTGGATTAGTGGACTTTCTCCCTTTATTCGAATAAAGTTACTGGACCCCTCTGTCTCCCTTTTGGCCATAAACCTCTGGCGTAGTGAATTTTTCTGCACACAGACATTGATGAGGTCCCCTCTCAGTTGTCTTCTCTTCATCTCATGGGCAACTGGAACAGCCGTGGCCCTGCCCCAGTGGTGGTTTCTCACAAACACGGCATTGTCTGACCCCTCCATAACACAGCCCATCCTTTTGGAGAAGTGTAGGCTGGTTCCCACAAAAATAAAAGGGTGGATTTTGAGGACTAATTCAGAGGAGAAACCAACGTGGACATACCTCCTTTAGGAGGCTGAGCAGCCTCCTGAAGTGTGGCTGACTTAACCTATCCTAGTGCTAGAACACACTTGAGAGAAATGTTCTAAGACCACACAGACTTTCATGTCTTTTTCAGACGGAACTCAGCATCCCCCTTTCAAATGATGTTCCTGGCACTCCCCAAGCTAACCAGCTTGTTACAGCCTAAGCAGAGGCATTTAAACATTAGCACACGGGTCTTGGGAGTGCAGGGCTGAACAGGGCCACTCATCCCCTGAGTGAAGGGGAAGGCCTGAGTCACGGTATCCAGGCAGCACCATGCCATCATAACCAAGGGAGGGCTCTCCTTGGCTTGGTAGCACCAAAACAGCACCACAAAGCACCACATTTCCACTGGGTACTTAGGTTTTTATTGGGCTTGAGTGTCAGCGAGACAGTGTCTGTTCCAAGGAATGTCTCTAATGGATGGGTTTCACATGTGGTGATTACTGAGTAAAATTTATACGGCTATTGGAATGGGATCAGGCACAGATACACCGTGATCTAAAGATGGGCTTTAACAGCCAGCCTCCCAGAATAATGTTCACAACAGTTTTCTTTCTAATCCAGTGATTTGGCCTTTTCCTTGAGCAGCTCCAGCATGCATATGGATAAAATGTTCTCTCCCGGAGTACTCCCAGAGTCTGCAGCAGTCCAGGGCTCACCAGTCCATTGGATACAGCCCTTAACCTGACTGCAGATCAGCAGAAAGAAGGGTTGTACATGCATAAAGACAAATACTATCAGGGAATCCTAGTTAGAACAGCTCTCCAATGCAGTTGTGTGGTACATCTTGAGTGATCTAGCTGCCACAGAAGGTGAGAAAAGGAGAAGTCCCACTCTCCATAATCCTGCTAATTCCTTTCCCTGCTCCCTTGCACAAGCCCTGATATTGATCAGTGAGTCAATTTACCTTGTTAATTCACAGAAGACTGCACTCTGAAGAAAAGTAATAGTTTTCAGCAGTTCATTTTGAATTAGCTTACTTTGTGATCAGAGCTGGCACTAAGGAGGGGGTGGAGAGAGGATGAGAAAACATGTAATTTGCTAGAAGAGGGCAGTTCTATTTGATGCAGCTGCATTCTCTAAGTATACCCTTAGACTTCAGGGCAAGGGAAACTGATGTGAGGGTGACAGCCTAATGTTTATTACTAGAAGTCGTTTAGAAAAAGCAGGTCATTAATTTGTTTTTATTAAGGAATGGGCCCGTTTTTCAGGACAGACAAAGTACACATAAAAGTACACAATAAACTAACCAAAACCAAACCACATGAAAGAGCCGTTAGTCTTGTATCCTACAGAGGCATGCTCACCACAATTTCTATGTGATGAAAACAAAGCACCCTTCTAACTTGCATGGTCATGAAGTATTCAGATCTTCAGCAGAGATTTCAGCTGCTTGTATTACTGATGGCAGTCCTTGGTTTTATGCTTCATCTTCCAAAGGATTTGGGATTGTTTTGGTTTCGTTTTATTTGAACTTGAATGGAGACAAATAAACAGGCCCCTCAGCTCTGTTCTTTCTATATAATTGCCATAAGAAATAAACCACAGAATTACACTGTCTCTTTTTTCTTTTAGCCCTGAATACTTGGCATTCTTGCCTCTATGATGGCCCGGATACAGCAAAGAGAGGTGAGGATCGACTGTTTCCGCAAGCTTAGCTGGTGTGGTATGCTCCTGGTTGAAAGGGTTACTTTGTAGATTGACTGTGAAGTACCAAGAAGGCTGACGAAGCTATAGAGCTCAAATCTCAGCCTTTTTAGTTCTGTATTCTGACTTTTCATACATCCTGTTAAGATCACGTTTTCAACCTGCTGAGTTAAAAATCTTAAAATAAAGAAATACTGACAATTTTTCATAGAATCAAAGAGTCACAGAGTGGTTAGTATTGGAAGGAACCTTAAAGATCATCTAGTGACAACCCCCCTGCAATGAGCAGGACAACTTCCACCAGACCAGGTTGCTCAAAGAGGTGGGGGGGAAACCAAAAAGACACAATGACCAATTTTATGGAGGCTTTTCCAAGCTCAGCAGTTTCATGACCTGTTTTCTTTATTTCCTTCCCTGCCCTGCTGCCATCTTTTAAAACTCAGCACTTTCAAGAGGGCCTGATTTCTCACTTTGCTAAAATTATCTCCAACTTCATTTTGAGGTCTAACTGGTAGAGACCACTGCCTTGTAAGAGGCAATAACTCAGAAGCAGCTTTTGATTGAGGAGAGACTCTCACCAATCCCAGTGCTGTCTTGGAAGGGGCCAGGTTGTTTCCTGAAGTAGCTACAGAAAGAATTGTCTCTCACTGGCTTAAGCTGTGTTCCCATATGCAGAGTTTATGAAGTTACGGTAGTGCTTTGTTAGTTCTTTCTATGAGTTGAAGGCAGCAAATACCGTGTGAGTGTAATAGAGAACATGGGATGGATGGGTGAGCACAAGGTGCTTGAAGGTCCACGTTTTAAGAACTTGGAGAAGAAGGAAATCTATAAGCTATGGTTTGATAATATGTCAATTCATTCATCTATCTCATGATGATTTGTCAAAGCTTGTGGCACATCACTGAAATATTTCTGCAGAAAAGGATATATTACATGTTTCCTATATAAGTGTGTATAATATGAAGAAATAATACCCAGTGGTCTGCTGTGGCACAAGGACAAGAAAAATTATCATCTTCTAACGTCAGCTTTTACTCTCCTCTCTTTCTAGGCTCTGAGAAATCTAAATAAAGCATGTTTCTAATCTTGTCTCCTTAAAGTAAGAATTTCTCTCTAAAAGTAGCAAGTGAGAATTTCCTTTGCAAGAATTAATTTTATAAAAGTCTGGCTGATTTTCGTTCAGTTGTCCTTTACTGTATGAAGCTACACACTGAAGGCAAGACTCTCAGAATGTTTGAAAGTCAAATATAGTTTGGATCATCAGAAAAATTTATTTTCTTTTCAATAGAGCTACCTTCCCACTGGTGAATTTGTGAGGATGCAAGTAATGAAAAGTCTTCCCTTATACTTGGCACTGGTGAGGCTGTATCTCGAATCCTGTGTCCAGTTTTGAGCCCTTCAATTCAGGAAAGATGCTGAGGTGCTGGACTGAGTCCAGAAAAGAGCAACAAAACTGGTGAAGGGTCTGGAGCACGAGTCCCATAAGGAGTACCTGAGGGAGCTGGGTTTGTTTAGCCTGGAGTAAAGGAGGTTCAGGGGTGACCTTATCACTCTCTACAACTCCCTGAAAGGAGGTTGTAGCCAGGTGGGGATGGCCTCTTCTCCTTGGCAACTAGCAACAGGATGAGAGGACACAGCCTCGTACTGCACCAGAGGAGGTTTACATTGGGTATTAGAAGGAAATTCTTCACAGAAAGGGTGATTAAACATTGGAAGCGACGGCCCAGGAAGGTGGCCATCCCGGGAGGTGTTTGAGGAAAGACTGGGCGTGGCATTTGTTGCCATGGTCTAGTTGACATGGGCATATTCAGTCATAAGTTGGACTTGATGAAAACAGAGGTCTTTTCTAACCTAATTGATTCATGAGTCTGTGATCCTAACCTCAGGAGACATAATGCCTTGTTTGCCATGGGAAAGTTCAAACATTTGATTCAGATGATTAATGTCATATTAAAATGCCTCATTACTAGCATGGCCTGTCTAATGCTAGTAACACAATGACCTTGTATCTATTCTTTTTTTGTTACTTCAGTTCCTTTAAGGTAGTATTTAATGTTGAAACCATAATACTAATGACTAAAAATGTAGTCTCATTACTCCTGAAGTCATTTAATTAATGTTATAAAGTGTTCTAATCTGTCTGCTTGTCACAGAGAACACAACCACAGCTCCCTCTTGAATGAGGATTATACTTCAGGTTTAGTTTCAGTACACACATATTTGATTTGGCAACAGTGACAGTGCTGGAGTCTTTGTTTTGTAGTTGTTGACTTTGATATCCTGATGGCTGCAATTCCAATTCTGTGAATAGTTCATATGTTTTGGTAAATAATGGCAACTAAGTTGAATACTTAAGTGGGATATATACAGGGCAGTGTTGCCCAATGCTTGCTATTAAAATATTTTAAAAGAACACTCTGAACTCAATAATACAGATAAAGGCAGATAATATCTCATACCTTTATTATGGCTCAGTTTACACCCCTGGGAATGATGAGGTACAAATACAGCATACCTGTGTAATGCAACCTCAGTTCTGATCTCTGAAGCTGAGAATTGCTGCAGGTGTGATTCCACCAGGGAGACACAGCAGATGAGAGGTGACCAACGGGTTCTTCAACAGTTCACACTCTCCAGGACATCATGATTTTGACTCATATGACCTTCATTCTGGTCACCCACAATCACACTGCAAACCTCATCTCCTTCATGCACACCAGTTCTGATCTCCTTTGTAGCCTTTGTGGCCCATAGCCATGCATTTAAGAGCTGGAATCGATGATCCCTGTGGGTCCCTTCCAACTCAGAAGATTCTGTGATTCTCTCATAGGATGGATGGAGAAGGCACAGAGAGTAGGGTTCAGCAGTATATCTGACCAGACTTGTATCTGACGAAGGCAGGAAGAGGAAAGAACTGAACAAATCAAGGTCTCAAGCTGGATGGGGGTGTGACAGAAAGGCTGTCACGCCGAAGGAGGTGCATCTCTAACAAGTGACCTTCAGAGTGTGCTAGTCACCAGGAGACAGTGTTGGGGAGGAGGTAACAGGGAGATAGTTTCCTTAGCTGCAGTATCATCGCTTTTTTTTTTCAGTAAATACATTCCTGAACAGAAGAGTGGAGATACAACTTTCATGTCTCAAATGTAGCTGATCACAAAAGTGAAACAAGTAGAAATCCAGAGAACAAGAGTTTCTGGTTCTTACAAGGTGTGATTTGGGGCATTCTTTTAATCTGTCTTCTGGAAATATGGGCTTTACCTTCTCAAAATGGCTTGTTTGTCCCATTAAAGAAGGCCTGGCACGAGTAACGCTGAACAGGCTTAAATCATGTTACATTTTCTCCCTTAAATCTTCTTCTTGGCTCAGTCCTTCCTCTCTCCAAGGCTCTATGTCCTTTTCTGATGAACAGTAAGCGTCAGCCAAATTTAGGTTGTTGAGGCATATTCAGAGCCAGTTAAAGTGCAGAGCCTGAAACAGCTGTCAGCCACCAGCCATCTTCTCTTCCTATCCCATCTTCCCCACTCTTACAAGGGTTGCCAGCCCTGTGTCAGAGAAGCTGAACACATGATAAATCAACAGCTGAACAGCTGCAGCTTCCAGCCAGGCATGTTCATGCACATGAAAATACTTCTTTAGCTGCCTATATAAAATAGCTGTGTGGTAAATGGAGAAAGCATGGCAGACGGTTCACAAGCCATTCAATTCTGTTTGCATTCAGGGTGGCAGCACAGTGGGAGAGGGTGCACACACAGCTGGGTGTGATTCTTGCCTCACACTGGTGGATGTGTGTCAACACCTCTGGCGGTAACTCTGCCTCGGAGACCTTTCATCACTGTGTGCATTGTATGGATCTGCAATACTACAACAGGAGCAAGGTAAATGTGTCACCTTGACATACCCATGTTCTATTTCCATCTTTGCATTTGGGGCTCTGATAGGGATTACTTTCAAAATCTGCTTTATTATGAATGTTTATCTTAGCTTAATAAACAGCAATTAAATATATAACACAACGTATTTTTACAGTATTCAGTGACATATTTAATTATTCTGTATCAAGGATGGTCTATGAAAATTTGTGATTTGTTTTTGTGTTCTGTTTTGTTTCTTTTCATCACTTAGAGAAGGTTTGGAAGCATAGAGATTTTGGAAGGTTTGTTTTTTAACTCAGAGATTAGGAATTCTGCCTTTGAGACCTGTCACTTTTCTTAAGAGAGGATGTTCTGCCAGCAGTAACACCTAATTGAAGACAATTAAATCTTACAGGCTTTCTTTCTTCAAAGGCTTATGTAGACATGAAATTAAATTGTGATAACAAGCACAGAGAGGGTTTTAAGAATAATCTTAGCTATAGAAAATAGTCTGTGGGTGAGATCATAAACAAATGAAGTTTATGTTAAATGTCTATAAAGCTTTTTCAAGTGTTTTTCTAAGAGCGATCTGAAGAGTTGTACGACATCAGATGCTCTGTCTTCCTGTCCTGGTTAATGCAGATCCCTGCAGAGAACTGCATTTGTCAGAAGGGTCCCTTGCCTTTGAATGAGAGGTTGAGAGAACATATTAAGGAGACTCTCACTTGAGTCCATAGGAATGAACTGATCAGGATTCCTCCCTTATTTTTGTTCGCAGTCTAGGAGTTCCCAGGATCATCTTTACATTGTCACTCTCCAGGTTGCTGTCTAGAGGACAGCTAAGGGCCTGCAGAACATGTGTGAATCCTGGCAGAGGGGAGGGATCCCAACTCACAGCGTAGTTGTCCGTGCACTAATATAGAAGGAAAAGGTAGCTCTGGTTAGACTGTCTGCTAGGAGAAGAATCTATAAGTAATGCGTTGTTACTCCTAGGAACAATATTAGAATAAAAATGCTTTCTTCAGATCTGCTGAATGTACGCTTTCTGCCAGGGAGAGCAAGAGGAGACAAGCTGTGAGAAAGCTGATGTAAAATTTGCTTAGTGCGGACGTGCCCTGGAGCCCTCATCTGCCATGTTAACATGGATAGGGCACCAGCTGCTTCCATACTAAACCTGGAAGACTAATTTATGCATAGCGGAATGACTGTGGTTAGAATTAAAGTTACGTCAGGTGTCAGCAAAGGCTATCATTTTGAAAGATGTAGCTCACTCTTACTACATTCCACGCTAGATCAAAGCCATATATGATCTTGTACAGATTTCTATCTACTCTATCTCTCTAATTTATCTTACATGGTCAACTGCTTAAGTATTTTTCACTGGTTCATCCTGCCCACTGGTCTTCATCTATGGGCAGCACAGGCACATACCTACACGCATCCGCTCTTTAAATAGAAACTGCTCTATCGCAATGCACCTCCTTCTCCTTAAATATATCTATGTCCTGCATCTCCACCTTCAAAGCTATTATTTTTAACTGTTCTTGGGCCACAACTAAATCACTTGGACATCTCAGGAAGAATACTTCCAGAAGAGAAACAGCTTGATGCCAATATAAAAGTGCTGACCTGAGCCATATTCATATTGGGCCATGGATAAGTTAGAAGAGAAGAAGAAGTACAGAAGATCAAAGGAGAGCAAGATTTTTTGGCAGGGTTTTTAGCTAAAGTTGATGTGCAGCAGCTGTAGGATAGACTAGATAGGGACTGATAAGAAGAATAATATGGTTTAACGGGTTCTTTAGAATCAGGATAGGAACAAGAATAGGAAAAGCATGCATCAGTGAGAGAACATGGCTGAAAATTTAATTTGATGTAGAGAAAGACCTGGATGAGGAATAAGGGGAGCAAAAGAGGTGGAGTGGACAGATGCAAGTGTTGGCTAGGGGGCCAGGAAAACTGGCAGAGCAATGGGTCATCAGTCAGCACACACATGTCCATTTGATCTTTGAAGGACCTAAAATCAAGGCTAGAAACCAGAAGAGTATTCAGGCACTTCTCCCTCAGACTTTCTACCAGCACTCCAACTTTCTTGCACCAAATTCTGCTAGCTCAATACTGGAACTGTGTAGAGCTTTACAATTTTCTCTGCCTTCCTTGAGAAATAAAAAATAGCCTCACCATCAGTTCTTTCCAGTGTGTGGACAAACTGTGAACAGAGATCAGCTGGGACTTCTCCAGGACTTCTTCACTTTGTCAGTACCATTTCACCCTGGGACATTGCACACATGCAGTGCAACACACATGCCTTTGGGATCCTGAAGGCTGCAGATGAACAGAATATCCCTGGACATTCCAAAGCCCCTTTGTAATGGCAGTGCCTATATCTCCTGTCTGTGGGTATTGACAATGATTCATAGATTTGTTTATGTTGGAAAAGACCTTGTAGAATATCAACTCCAACTTTTAACCCAGCACTGCCAAGTCTACCACTAAACTATGTCCCCAAGTGCGACATCTACACATCTTTTAAATACTTCCAGGATCTCTGGAGGTGATCAACCCTTGGTGACCCCACCACTTCCCTGGGCAGTCTCTTCCAATGCTTGGCAACTCTTTCAGTGAAGAAGTTTTTCATAATAGCCAATCTGAGCCTCCCCTAGTGCAGATTGAGGCCATTTCCTCATGTTCTGTAACTTGTTACCTGAGAGAAGAGACCAGCTCCCACCTGGCTACACCCGCCTTTCAGATAATTGTAGAGAGTGATAAGGTTCCCCCTGAGTCTCCTTTTCTCCAGGCTAAACAGCCCCAGCTCCCTCACCTGCTCCTCATCAGACCTGTGCTCCACACCCTTCCCCATCTCCTTTGCCCTCTTCTGGACTCACTCCAGCACCTCAACGTCCTTCTCATGGTGAGGGGCCCAGAATTGGACACAGTACTCACCAGTGCCAAGTACAGGGGGGCAGTCAGTGCCCTAATCCTGCTGGACACACTATTGTTGTTACAGGCCAGGATGCCATTGACATTCTTGACCACCTGGGCACAGCTGGCTCATGTTCAGCTAGCTGTTAACCAGCACCCCTAGGGCCTTTTCCAATGGACAGCTTACCAGCCACTCTTCCCCAAGCCTCTAGTGCTGCACGGGTTTGTTGTGACCCAAGGGCAGAGCCCAGCACAGTGAACGTGACAGCTGCCTGCCATGGCAGCCTCCATTCCACAGCCAAGCAAGCTAAGTTAAGGAGTCTGTCCATTTTATCAGTCTTCAATCTCAGCAAGCAGGGGCTTCACAGTAAGTGAAGCCTCTGAGCTCCTGGGCAGATGAGCACTCTATGGACATGCAGATAACACCGAAGAAACAAATTTATTGTGGTGAGAGCAGAAAGCACAAGAGGAAGGAGGAGTGAAACGTCAGCATTGAAACAGATTGGGATTTTTGATTGCCTGTGATTACTGTGCTTAGGTTAGCTAGCAGAATATCTATTGTTCCCTCCAGAGAGGTCATGGGCTGGAGCAAGGAGAGGCTGCCATTCCTGCTGCCATGTGCCAAGCTAAAGCACTCATGTAGCTTTGTGATGGGGCAGCTTTTCTTTCTCCCATGCCTCAAATTCACTGCTGACTCAAAGCATCTAGAACCCTGCAAACAACTCTTGGTTCCTACAGTGAGGCCACAAGGGAGGCCTCACAGGCTGGTGATCTTCTCCACTTGTGTCCAGGCAGTTCATTAATGACTCTAGTGCTTTCCAGCTGAGTGAGAGGTCTGACAGCTCTGCAGGCAGGAGCCTGCCTCCCTTGGAACAGTCTGGCCTCCAGTTCTACAGCTCTGAAAAGAAGATCTTTGCCATAGTTGCTGACAGATGAAGGTTGCAATGAGACAGTCTTTACTTGCAGAGTCTCTGGCGGAGCTCATGGTGTTGTCTTGACTGATGCCATCGAGCAGGTAGATAGAGTATTCATTCTGTTCACAGAAACATGAAACATCTGCTGTCTTTTTCTTTTGATATGGTAGCAAGGGTGCATGGACCTTCTTATTGGAAACAAGTTACCTTGGACACAAGACAAATGTGCTTGTGGCTTTATGCCTGCCTAGTGGGACCTGGAAGGGCTCTTTTCATCACCAGTCTGTAGCTGTTTTCTCATTCAGAGCTGCCTGGTGATAGCTATGAAGTTTATCCCACGTGGTTCCTCATGAGGCAGTGACAGACATGGTCCAGGAGACCTATTTTTGTTGGGTGAAAATAGTCTCTTGAGCATGTACTCAGAAAGTGACTGACAGTAACACAATGTAAATGTCACGCTTTTTAGGATTATGCAGGATTCTCAGAACCTGTGTAAGCCGTGTGTCTACCAGGGCAGGAAGTTAAGATTGGTACTGCCAACGGGCCTTGCATGGTGGGAGAAACAGAATGCATTGCATGAATAGCACTTCTGCAGCCTCTGCAGCTTATTTGCTCAGGTAATGTACCATCAGTTAAGCACTGTCCATACAGGTAACTCCACAGAAGTGATTCTGAGCATAAAGCCCTGCTACTGCCTTTTCCAACAGCACACATATGTCACTTAGTGGTTGAAAAGTGCTTCCCCGGCAACTTTGTTGCCATGCTGTTTTAAATGCATCTGTTGATTCCTTCCCAAGTTGATGGTGTAGGTCATACTGTCCAGAGATGATCCTTTCTGATAGTATTGTCTTCATGGGATGCACTATCAGGAACTCAGACAGCTCTTCCACGATACAGTCGTCCTCCTCCAGCTCCCTGTTTATGTAGATTGATCAGTCTCTCTGCCCTCTAGTGGGGACCCTCTCTGGATCATTCTGCTCCATAACCTACGAGAACAATACATAGTAGCAGTCTATACCCCACACTACCCAGTGGGATGCTTCAGGAGTTCCACTGCACCGATCTATGTCTGACTCTTGGCTGTGAAGTGCAGACCCCTTCAGTGTCTTCCCTTGAACTGGATCTGTTAGGGGTGGACAGGAAAACATACAAGGATCCGTCCTGAGGATACAGAAGCTGCCTTTTCCTCCTTTTGCCCTGTATTTCTTCCTGCTGTTTTCTACTTTCAGCATCCTTGTGACAAGAGAAATCCTTTCCCTGCCCTGAGTGTAGTATATTTCCTTGTTGAGGACATGTTACAGTTCACAATATGCTACTTGGCTTTGCCATAAGGATTCTATTCCCCGGTGCTGGTCTGAAAACCATCTATTATTACTAGCATTGGCTCTGGCATAGGGCTAGGATACAGGGTGGAAGTGATTTAACCTTGGTTGTGACATTTGTGGGATAGACAGTTCTGCCTCAGCTTTCTGCACAGCTGCTAAGAACAATTTCTTGACATTTTTACTGCGTGGCGTAATTCTTCACTGGGCCTAATTCAAACTCTCTCATTCAGTTTGAACTCTCTCATTTGGGCCACGTGGAAGCCAGCAAGAATTATGGACAAAATGTTTTGATCTCACAGAAGCTACATCTGCAGTTATCCACAAGAAAGAAGACACGGTCTGTGATATCTCTAGGCAGATCTCATCAATCACCCAGGAAAGTTTCAAATTGGATCTGATAGAACAAAATATTTACAGTATACACTAGGAAAGATAAAACCTTTTCTAGATCAAGTAGAGCTCTGGCTGAATGCCCAGCCTTGCTACCAAACAGCTGGCCTTGCTGTTGGAGCAGAGAGTAAGAAAAGAGAGTACGGTTCTCTGGAGGAATCTGTACAGAGGCTAAAAAAGATAAGGGGCCTTGTTCCTGGAGACCAAAATTACCTGTAGTCTTCACTAGTATCCATTCCAAATCCTTTCTGGATAACCTTTCATAAAACTAATTTACTTAAAATGAAAGCCCATTCAAAGGCTGCTATTTAAAATGCCCATGTAGACATAGTTTCCTAGGCTGAAAAACATGGTGTTATGAAAAGCAGTCTCTATAAACAATAGAGCTGTGCTTTGTATTTGTATTTTCCTCTACATCTTATGCTACAGTCATCTACTTTAGAACATATTTGAATTGCAAATCACTAATAAATGTAGAACTCAACTCTTCCGGTCAGTACCAGCATTTTCCTTTCTGCTCCTCCTGTAAACAGTGCTTTGCTAAAATTCATCAGCACAAACACAAGCAATTCTATATTAAAGAGTTTTGATATTACTAAAAAAACAACAAAAAAAAACCCAAACCAAACCCCAACCAAACCAAAAAAACCCCCCCAAAACACAAAAAAGTCCCACACCAATTTGCTTTGGTAAGCAATCTTTTCTCTACAGGAGACCCTCTAGGAACGCCTCTTGTGATCAATTCATGAGATAGTCCATAAATTCACTATGTATAAAACAATGTTACATGAATAAATCATTGAATGGGTTTTTTTCTGGGTCTTGTTTTTTGTTTGTTTGTTTTAACTGAAGGTGTTTAGAGAAAATCTGAGAACAGACTAAATATATGAGCAGCTGGGAGGGAGCTGCAGACCCCTCAGAATTTTACATGCCCAAGTGCTGTCAGCTGTAGAGAGTGAGGATCCAGGGCCTCTTGCTGGATGCCTTCCATGTCTGAGCACAGTCAATGGTGGATTCATACTGTGTCTCCGTGCACGCATGGGCTGATACATCCAGGTGCCACTGACTGGGGAGACTGAGATGCAGGGACAGCTACTGGGCAGACTGGGTGCCTGAGCCCAGCTGCTGGAAGAATCCACTTTGTACATTTGTACTACTGACATATTTCCCAGAAACAGACAAAAAACTTCCAAACCCAGACAAGAGTTGTAAGCCTCTAAAAGACCGAATTAAAAAATTATCTACGTGGGTTTCCATCTTTCCTGGCCTGCTTGGCTGAGCACTGTGATACCAGGTGAGGGCCTATGCCCTAGGTGCTCAAGGAACTGGTCTAGTTATCAGTAAGATTATAGGGGACAATGCATCTTACTGAGTGCTAGCATGTTGGGGGCTGGAGGAGAAAGAGGATCATGAGCAGGAAGGTTGGCATTCCTTGTTCTTCATGTTGTGCAACGTAGACACAGAAGGCTGGTGCAGACCTCTGCTGATAATATATTCACACTTGTTTAGGGGTGCATTCTTGTCTGCTTCCAGAGTCCCTGAACTAGAGAAGAGGACTGTCCGTGGATTTGCTGCTGTGACTAACAATTTCTGCTCTAGGCAGTGCTTAGAGGGGACTGGAAACTATGATGCAATAGGTACCCTGTAAGCCCACATCTGTGCAGTGCCACAATAAGACAATTGAGAACAGTGTTAGACTGTTTTATATGTAAGAAAATGTTAGATAATCATTTCATGTTTTTAATTAGCCCAGTGTTAATGCAGACACAAAGTGGCAGAAGACAACAGTATTACTCGATGAAAAATAAGGCATGTTTTGTTATCTGCAGTGTTACTTGCAATTTATCTTTTTTTGATCGGATGCAGAAACAGGAACATTCAAGAAGATCTCTGAGGTAGCAGATGGGGTTGCATCTGCAAAGGAGATTGTTTCGTCTGCTTTGAATTGAAATTAAAAGCTGTTGCAATGACAATTAATCTAGTATGAAGAATTAGGAAACAAAATACGATTACTTTGGTTTTCTTTACTTTTAATAGTAACCCTTTTGAAAGTAGTAATTATAGCGTATTATTTGTTGATGTCTGGAATGCCTACATTGCATGACAGTTTCAGTTTAGGAAAACTGCTTAAAGCAATTGACAAAAGATTTTCCTACAAGTGCTGTGCTATTATTTTAGTTTGAACTTTTATAAATTCAAATGTTTTATTGGGTTTGCATGGCAAGGTCTTGGTAGTAGCAGGGGGCTACAGGGTGGCTTGTGTGAGAAGCTGCCAGAAGTTTCTCCCATGTCCAACAGAGCCAATGTCAGCTGGCTCCAATACAGACCTGTTGCTGGCCAAGGCCAAGTCTAGCAGTGATGGTGGTAGCATTGCTGGGATAACAGTTAAAAAGAGGGAAAAAATTGTGCAACGGCAGGTGGAGAGAGGAGTGAGACTATTGAGAGCAACAGCCCTACAGACACTAAGGTCGGTGAGGAAGGAGGGGTGAGGATCTGCTCCAGGTGCTGGAGCTGAGATTCCCCTGCAGCCCATGGAGGACCCCCCACTGGAGTAATGTTCTCTTTTTGCTCATGAAAATAGCTCATTTTTTCTTGGTCATTCAGCTTTCTATTCCTAAAACTATACTGGTATATGCTGTCTGCATAACTACTCATATTTTCTAAGCTACTTTTCCTAATACTACTTTATTCTATCAGTAATGATCATATACTGCACTGTTTTAGACTAAATATTACCCTAAATCTATTACTCTTATTCCTGAGGCCTACTGAATTTGCAAGGATTATTTGAAGCATAATAAGGACTAGTTTCATCTCTGATTATTGATATTAGTATATACTGATGGCTCTCCTTTAACACTTGAACACCTTCACAGTACTATTTGGGACTTTCAGGTTAGTTCTCCTGTTCCAATACCACCACCATTTTTCAAAGAGACAGGCAGAGAATGAAAGAGGAAACATATTTGCCCTTGCAAAACATTAAAATCCTACAAATCTGCGCTGTTGCATTGGGGTGCTTTGCAGGGGGTTTCCTTGCACATTAGCAGGATCCTGTCTCTGCACAGCATCTGGTTCTTGGAATTCTTCAGCAAACACAACATGTGGAGTGGGGAGCATAACTGGAAGCCTTTTGGACTGTTCACCAATACATTGATATGGATTAAAAAGAATAAACTCCAACCCCATGAAGCAGCCAGCAGGACACAATGATAGCAGGTACCTGGAGTAGGTTTTGCTGGCTCATGGTGGACTGGCTTTTAGTCTTGACAGTCCTACTCTACATTTGAACCCCAGTTCACAGATCACACAGCTTTTTCTTTTCTAGTAGAAGTGTATAACTAAGTTTGGAGAGGTTTTCCCTTTCAATAGGTGGCAAATATTAAGGAGCAGGGACAAACAACACTTCTGGGAGAGTCTTGCTAATATATTGTTGATGCATCATCTCCAGGGGGGTATTACACCCAATGTTGTACCAGATGTTAGATAGGTTTTCTTTCATCTCTGCAAACAAATAACCTACTGCTTCCACTATTCACTTGTACACAACAAAGCATCGTGTGTTGGTTCTGATTAAGCAAACATGGTAAATGAAGCAAGGGATGTAAAAAACATATCAAGAAGTTCAAGAGCGAGCTTCAGTTGTGCAACTCTTCCAGGTGCAAACCTTGGTTTAGGCTTTGCCCTTCATTTGTCCTGCAATAGGAGTTTACACAATTGCTTGTTACATCTGTTTTTGTGTGGGCACATCGATGGTGATATGTTGCATCACTGCAAAAAGTGGTGCAATTTTACTGAGGTCTGCTTCCCTCATAAAATAGGGGTGTGTATGCAAGGCTGTCCCAACAACTGCAATTGTTATTGCTCTAAATGAGGAGCATAGAACAGGCTGGGACAGCCTTGACTAAAGTCATTCATATATTTCAATCACAAACAGGATATAAAAACTGTGGCAGGCACGCAGGATTTCCCACCTGCTGGAAGAATGCAAGTTTATATGACAAGTCATTTGTACACTATCTTTACTCCCCCAAAAGATTGTGTGGTGCTGAACTACAATTAAAATAGTTGAAACAGCAGATGCTACAGTTTTTTTCAAGTGAAAAGTGACATAGCAGCTGCAGGAGAAGAACCCACAGAAGCCTCTGCTTCTGTTAATCTTTGCTCTAACTGCAAGTGTAGAACATCTCAGCTACGTACTTTGTTTTACGCAACAAAGAATGCATCACTAGACAAATTTACCTTGTGACTTTTAATAATTGCTTTCAGTGCATCTCATCAAGTTCACATATGTATCTAGGTCATTCTAATCCTACCTTGTTTTTACACTCCCCAAGATCTCAACTGGGATAATGAAATTGCTGGTACAAAAGCCTTTGTCAATCTCCACAAGTTAGAGCAGGGATTACCAACAGAAAAAAAAAGTATTCAAGCAAGACACCACAAATCATATTTTATTAGTAGGGGATTTGGGGGACAGACGTAGCAATCCGACTAGAAATATCTCTATTAAAAATGCTACAGATATTACACACAATAGCAAGCATGCATGTTTTCTTCCTCTGGAATGGGCAGAACAGTTAATTTTCACACTACATATTCTCAAGAAAAAATTTTCAGTATTAGATATTTTCCAACAGAAAAATCTGTCAAAGCTGCTAAAAAGGGAAGAGATCACAAGTGACGTATGACAAATAACTGGGATACTGTTTAAACAAAAGGCAGTTCTAGCATTTGACCAAGTTGATTGTATGCTTTCACCAATGTACCTGGGTCTTGAAATGCAAGAGTCCCAGAGTCGTTTAGGCTGGAAACGACCTCTAAGTTCATTGAGTCCAGTGTTTAACCGAGCACTACCAAGTCCACCACTCTACTATGTCCCTCAGTGCCACAATAGCTCCAGGGATGGTGACTCCACCACCTCCCTGGGCAGCCTATTCCAGTGCTCGGCAACCCTTTCACAAAAGCCAGTCTAAACCTCCTCTGGCACAACATGGGGCCATTTCATCTCATTCTATCACTTGTTACCTGGGAGAAGAGGCTGACTCTCGCCTTGCTACTACCTCCTTTCAGGCAGTTGTAGAGAGCAGTAAGATTCCCCCTGAGCCTCCTTTTCTCCAGGCTAAACAGCCCCAGCTCCTTTAGCCGCTCCTCCTAAGACATGTGCTCTAATGAATTGCTTCAAGTAAAATCTGTACTTAGGGAAGGCTCTAGAAGTATATTGAGAATATAAAATAAAATCACACAAAGAACAAAACCTTCTGACTTGGGTTTGTTTAGGCTTTTTTTTTGTTAATTCAATCAACTAGAATTTCTAAACATGCTGATGTTCACAGCCCATAGACCTTAGGCTTTCCTTTTCTGTAAACAAGGGGAAGAACAGGGATAAGTTGTCAGACCATCACACTTCAGGGCACCATCTCACTGTAGGCAAACCATAAATTAGTATTATGTGGGCAAACTAGCTGACCTTTTAGGCAAGATATGTATTAGAATAGTAGCAGAGCAAAACAGGCATCCATACAAATTTTCTGTAAACTATGATAAAAGACTACTGACTACAGAGAGCTACAGCTCCTGAATATACAGAGATGTAGTGAACACTGAGACCTTTCTTTCTCTGTTTATTACTAATAGAATCTTTGCCTCTCTTTTAGTGGTAGGTTGTCCCATTAGTGATTCTTAAACAAATGTCCCTGAAGATATAAGACAGTGTGGTAGGTTGACCCTGGCTGTATGCCAGATGTCCACCAAAGTCATTCTTTTACTCCTCTCCACAACTGGACAGGGGAGAGAAAATATAATGAAGATAAGGACCAGGGGAGATCACTCAACAAACACAATCATGGACAAAACCAACTTAAATTGGGGACATTGACAGAATTTATTACCAATAAATCGGAACAGGACAGTAAGAAGTAAAATAAATCTTAAAAACACCTTCCCTCCACCCCTCTCTCCTTCCCAAGCTCTACTTCCTCCCCCAGAGCTGCAGAGACAGGGAATGGGAACTGTGGCCAGTTTATCACAGGTTGTTTCTGCTGCTGCTCAGGGAGAGGTGTCCTTCTCATGCTCCAGCATGGGGGTCTGTCCCACAGTCTTCCACAACCTTCTCCAACATGAGTCCATTCCACGGGCAACAGCTCTCCATGAACTGCTCCAACATGGGTCACTCTTCCACAGGGTGCAGTCCTTCAGGCACAGGCTGTCCCCAAAGGATCACAGGTCCTGCCAGGAAGTGTGCTCTAGCATGGACTCCTCTATCCACAGGTCCCTGCCAGGAGACTGCTCCAGCACAGGCTTTCCATGGCTCCACAGCCTTCTCTCAGGCATCCACCTGCTCCAGCATGGGTCTCCTCCACAGTCTCCAGCTGGATCCCTCCAGCCCTATGGTCCTCAATGGGCTGCAGGGGAATCTCAGCTCCAGCATCTACTGGTGTCTGCATTGATGTTCCTCTGCCCAAAAACATTTGCTTTTTTTCTTAGAAGTCATCACAAAGACATTACTGTCATTCCTGTTTGGCTCAGCCCTGGAGCCAGCTGGCATTGGCTCTGCCAGCCATGGGGGAAGCTTCTGGCAGCTTCTCACAGAAGACACACCTGTAGTTCCCCACTGCCAAAACCTGGCCACACAAACCCATTAGAGATATTAATACACCATAAACTAGGCAAGTATTTAAACACCTTGAGTAGATAGTGATCTTTGAAGCCTGTAGTTTTTTTCCACTAAAACAGATTTTGATAGGTGAATGATTTAGACAAGGAGATTTAAAAATTGCCACAGGAATGGGACAGGATTTAGAAATATCCTGATACACTAGACCAGGATTCTAAAATTATCTCCAGAATAGGCTTTAAGCGATGCTATTGAACTTTTATTGTCCACTAACTCCATTCTAGCATTGAGGAGTAAATCAACTTCTTTACCATCCTCTCTACAAGGAACATCATGACAGAGTGTTGATCAAAATGTCCAGTTATAACGTGATAAAAACAACAGGCAAAGCCTCAGACTTCCTGTAAAACACTAAAGAACGGTATAAGTACTAAAGAAATTATTAAACAATTTGAGAATCAAGTAATGACATTAGCATCAAGGAATAGGTATTCCTATGTTCTCCCAAAGGTGAACTTTCTGTATGTTGTCTGAGAGCAGGACAATCATCATCCCAGTCAGCATGATGAGAGCAGTCCAAGGGCTTAGCTGGAGGTAGGTTAGCATCAGTGCACGACTGCCAGTCTCTCCTTCCTCCTTCTTTTGACTATTTCAGTCAATAACAATAGAATTTTTTGTTACACTTATTTACATCACTGAACAGGTCCTAAGTGATAGCCAAGGCATGAGTGCAGTAAGTACTGTATAGATGCAGCAGGGAGCAGAGGAGGAAGAAACAGCCGTTAAGCAGACGCTTGGGTGAAAGTTATTTTTCACTGCCCATTTTCTGAACATGCTTTCTTAAAACTGATGTCTAAAATTTTAAAAGATAAATTTCATCAGATACATCACTTTGATTACTACAGCAGTAACTCAAAAACAAAGAAAGAATTTTGAGCTTCAGACAAATCTTAGTGCAATACTCTACTGAAAAACTTATCATCTGGCAAAATTACATTACCAACTTGTTTTGAAGAACATAACCCAACATAAAAACACAAAACAGAGCAGAAGACACTTGGCAAAAGTTTGATTGCCATGTATTTACAAATTATTTTAGCAGCAGAGTTTTTGGGGTTTGTGGAAGGTTTTTTAGTTGTTGTCCATTTGTTTGTTTATCCTTTAAATTATAATTTGGTTGTTCACTTGGAATTTTTTTGTTGGTTTTTATTTGTTTTGTTTTCTGTTGAGTTTTGGGGGTTTTTTGTCTCAGCAATTCTAAAAGATTCTTTTATTATCACAATCATGCAAAGGACACAGATAAGTGTGAAACTTGAATATCTGTATGCTTGGGATCCATGTTCTTGAAACCATTCTGGAGTTCTTCCTGTGTAAAGTGTTGGGATATGAGAATTGACATAAGACTCCAGAATTTTAGAATATAAAATCATCTAGAATGTTAGCCACAGAAGAAGGAAGACACTTGATTTTTCTTAAAAAGCATAGTAGGAAAACTTTGTAAAAATCTCAAGGTTTTTTTTACAAACTAAGTTAAAAAGCATTACACAATTGTTAACAGTGCTAGATTGGCTTAAGTATCCTAAGTAAAGAAAGACTTTCCAAAACAGTTTAGAGTGAGAAGACACGTATTGCATATTGAGATAGCTATCAATTTAAAGAGGTAGATAACAATATTAATCTATTATAATTATTTGGGAAAGGTAGCAAAGGAAAGATAGAAACTTTTATGTAAATATCATTACATATTATCTTTACAGCGTCCCTACGTGTGTAAGAGTGCAAAGAGAAGGAAGAACACTACCTCTCACCTAACAGCAACTATATTCATCTAATTCCTTGGTCTGCATTGCCAGCTCTCCTGGGAAAGCATGTGGTGGGGAAGAAAGAAGAAGGCAAGGAAAAAAAATAAAATCAACCCTATTTGTGTATGTAGGTAAATAACAGGCAGAACACAGCATCCAGACAGAAGGGCGAGTAACTGAGCTCACAGCATAATCCTCAGGACAGCGTGGCTAGATTGAGTGGAAACAGCAGAAGCCTGCAAAGGCAGGAAAAGAAGCATGAGAAGTTGTGCATAGTACTTCCCAGGATCCCAATTCAGACTCAGTGCCTAATGTATTTATGAAGGGGCTTCACTGCTGGAAAAGCATTTCTGTGCCTATTCACCATGTCCATCAGAGGAAAAAGCAGTAAGTAACAGCAGCAGTGATGGAAAGGCTTTGTCACAGTGATGATCAGAGTACGTTGCTAACCTGCCAACATCTGTAAAATGTTAGCTGTTACTAAAAGCATCCATCTCAGTGTTAAAAGCACAGCTCAGTACAGAAATGGGATCACAATCTTTCTGTCCTTTGGATAGTCTTCAAATTTCTTAAGGTACCAGCTGAAAAACAAAGAAAGAATTCTAATGAGTATCAAGTCTTCAAAACGTTGTTGAGGAAGTTAAGTAATTGCACAATATGTTCAAATTAATCTATACATGTTTTTGTCTACAAACAAAAAAAATGCCTTTAGAACCTACTCTGGATAGAAAAACAGCATTTACCACACTCATCCTAATTACATCTAATCACCAACTACAACAAAACTAAATTACAGCTGCCAGCAACAGGAAAAAAACCGAACAGATGAGGTGAGGTCAGTCAGGGAAGGAGTAGCCTGTTCTTTCAAGATGTATGTTTTACACATCCTGAGTATTTGCATTTTAAAAGTAGAGGGAGAAAAAAATTAAATCAAAAACATGTCATTGCATAATGACTTCAAAAGGAAGCAAGGGATACTTCACATACTGGAATGAGAGTCCCATTCTGCATAGAAACTTCTTCCATTTCAGTTAGGATTTGGATACTCAAACTGAATGTGACAAACATTGCACTAGCCTTACTGCTAATGCCCCTCAAAGACCATCACTATTTTCAAGTTCAGACAATTAAAAAAAGAACAAATGCAGAGCACTACCAGATATTATTTGTCTTTTCATCTTACATAACAAGCACATTTACACCCATTTTTGAATATTTATTCTTCTGCTTCTCTGAAATAAAAGAGCTAAGTACACCTGGGCTCCTCAAAGGTGCAGATATTCTTAATATCAATAGCTAACTGCAAGATCAAAGCTGAAACAAGCAGAGAACAAAACATGCAATACATGATAACCTGCATCTATGGAATACCATCATTACACTGTTTATCCATTCCAGTAATTTATTCTAAGTTTTTAAAACTAAACAGACTACACTAAAATGTTTATTTGCTTACATGGATTTGCTATTTTGAGTTGTTTGGGGTTTTTTTCCTGTACCCCTCTTCTATTTTTATGCATTTTTCCTTTAGTGTAAATAACTTACTTTAACAACATTTAGCTTTTCCTGATGATCTGAAAGATTGCCATCAAGGCTTATGATTGAGGGAAACCAACCATGGAATTTGAGCCTGAAGAAAATGTACAAGGAGAGGCAGAAGAACCTGTCATTGCTTCATTTGGCAAGGAGGAGAAACTCAGAACTCAAATGGATGAGGCCCTGGGCAAGTGGGCATAGCCTTGTGGTTCACCCTGGTTGGAGCAGCCACTCCAGTTGACTGGACAACCTCCAGATGCTCCTCCCAACTCAAGATACTCCGTAACTCTGCTCACTAATAGCAGGTGATAAAACAGGAAGAGATGGTCATAGGCCACCTGTTTGGAAGCTTCAAGTCGGGCAGTAGAAAAAACTTGTTCACTGGGAGGGTAATATAGACCCAGAACACCCCACAAAGAAGGGGCAGGGAAACCTGTTTCTGGAGCTTTTCAGGACTCCACTAGACATCGACATGCCTGCCCTCACAGATGGTCAGCAGTGGTATTTTTTTTTCAATCCATTTCCTCAAATTCATGGTTATTTCCTCTTATGCCACTAAGTTTCAACATGAGAACCAAAGCAGAAAGCTGAAAATAACTGAAATCAGATTAATGTGTTCAAATTCTTTTAAGCATGCTATTCCTTAAAGAGAATCCTTTCAAGAAACAAGTCTCCTCAAACTACAGACCATTTGTTAGCAGGAAAGCCACATTATGACTACAGTACACTAGCAGTCAGGATGTTTAGAGCAGAGACTTTATTAAATATCATCTAGCAGAACTGTTTTCATATTGTCTGTATATTTGATTATGGATAAGATGATACAGACATGACTATAAAAGTGTGCCTGTTAAAGACAACTTGAGTGATTTTCAAAATTTTATTTTTACAGAAACAAGTTTGCAAAGGGAAAGTATAGTATATAATTAAGACTATATTGCCAAACTCGTCTATAATCTTTACAGTTCCAGGATGAACTATCTTCATTTAAACATTATTTTGACTGCCTTGTTGTACTAGGTGTTTATGCTCTGTACTAGCCTGCTGAAATCCTGCAGTACTTCATCTTCTCAGGTTTTCTCTATCATATTCTGCCCTACAGCAGCGGCCTCTTTCACAAGACTTGCTCTGCAACATCTCTATAGGATGAGGCATAATTTGTGAAATGGAAATGCAGTGTGGCACAGAGACAACAAAAATGACAAGACACAAACACTTACTAGTGGTGTTGTCTTGCCCTTGAACCCAAGATGAAAAGAGTACACAATGCAAATGCAAGGCTTTCAATGGTGCAGCAGGCAAGGGCAAACCCAAACCATTCCAGGATCTCTCCAAAAAAGTTGGCTCCACTGACATATTCAAACATTCCTCCTGAAAGCAGGACAGAGTTACTTCAAAAGCACCTTAATCAGCATGTCCAGTGTTATCTTTTACTGTATATCAAATAAGAGCTATATCACCAATGTCTCCATATAATCTTTAAAGGCAGTGGAGGCAGAGATTTTCAGTTCAAGCTGTACTATGAAGGATCACTTCAGACCTCATTCTAAGACAGACCTTTTGTAGCTCCGTTTTTCCTCTTCAAATAATTAAAGAAAAGCAGATTTACTAGTATCAGAAGCAAGTACATGCCTTTGCAAATAATTACTTAGCAATGATATCAAGCAGGTTCTTTGATCACATGCTAAGCCTTTTAAAAATGTGTAGAAATAGAAGACACACTCCCTTTATTTCCCAGAAAATACTCAGAGGGTTAGTGCACAAGTTTTCATTTCTTTAAGTACTTCAGAAATTAAGTTAATTTTGAACAATATTATGAAGTTCCAAATTTTTTCTCTAGCTTAAAACATGTTGCACTTTTTCTGCCATTCCTCATCAGACCTGCTGCTTCAAACCTTTTACTCAGTGAAAAAACTGGCAGTCTGTGTTAAACCTGTTGTACAAACAATTATGCATCAACAATTGGTACCCACCTGCTGGGAATTTTATAAACCAAAAATTTCACCCCGATTCTATAGTCAGTGGACAAATTGATAACATCTCAGTATGTGCTTTACCAGTGGGACTAAACAAGTATTTGGCAAGTGTATTAAAGGACATGTTTTGATGTTGCTTTAATTACACTACTTGTGTGACCAAAGAGAAATTCCAGCACTTAAACTCGATAAGCAACATCAAGATGACCAGCTCCACTTCCTGATCTTGCAGCAAATAATATATTTCCTTCAGAACTTTTCTGCCCACTGAATGCAGTACAGTATGTTCATATTCATTTTACTCTTGAGCACTTCAATTTACATCTATTAAAATTGTAAGTTACCTTCTTGGTGAAAAATAAGTCTGCCTTATATATCTTAGTTCTTCCAGTTTTATTAAAAAAAAAAATCTAACAACCAAGGGAAAGCAACAACTAAGAAAAATATAGAGAAACAGCAGAATTCAGAGGTAGTATTGTTTTTCTGCTCTGAGTGTAAAGCACCTGGAAGAGTACCTGCTTCCAAAAGTGTCAATAAACCTTAACACTTCAATGGGCCCCATGAGAAAGCCTTTCATATTACCATTGTTCCATGAAGGCCATAATTTATAATGACAACTTCATTTGGATTTCTGTCCTCTTTTCTCTGTGTCTCCCTTTCCACAATTCTTGCTGCTCTCCAATTCCTTAAGCGACCTCCCTCTTCATTTGTGGGCCATTAGATGGGCCACACGCTGAGTACTTTCTGCATTCCTCTCCTGCTCCCACACTGGGTTGATAATTTTGATCTTCCTTCTCCACCCACCTGCTGATTCTCCAAAAAGTTGGGCTTTGCTGTTACATTTTTACCTCTTTTAAAAAATACAGCCAAAGTTTGTCAAGAAACCCAGACACTTGCACAAGCCAAGTGATATCATGAAACAGATTCCTCACAATTCTTGGCTTAAGAGGAAAAAAAAAAAGTGTTTCCCAAACTATGAAATCACTTCCTGACGTAGACAAAAAAGTGCTATTTCCAGTTGTCTCATATCATAAATTACTATCTCCTCTAAAATCCACCAAGCTTCAAAAGGTCATTTTCACACAGAATCATTTTAGGTTGGAAGGGATCTCTTGAGATGTTTCGTCCAAGCCCCACTGCTGAAGCAGGATCAGCCAAAACAGCTTGCACAGGACTGTGTCCAGTCTGGTTTCGAGTATCCCTAAAACCTCTCTGAGCAACCTGTTCCAGTGTTTTCCACCCTCACAGCAATAAAAAGAGTTCAGATATAATTTTATGTGCTTGAATTTTGTGTCCAGTGCCTCCGGCCCCAGTGCCACTGAGGAGAGCCTGGTTCCCTCTTCTTTCTATTTGTACCCATCATGTATTTATACACTTTGGTAAGATGCCCCTGAGCCTTCTCTTCTCCAGGCTGAATAGTCCAAGCTCACTCCAGCTCTTCTCAGAGAAGAGAGATACTTCTTTTTGCTGTATTAATTTCTGTACCATTTTTACTTACCTCTTGGTATCTTGTAACCAGTTTCCCCCGGTTTTCTCAGATTTCTGAGAATATGATCAGAATGAATATTGATTGCCATGCCGATCAACCACCCTATAAAACCTGAAGAGAAATAATGACACTACTATGTTTAGTACATTGAGCCAAAGTGCTTGTTCAGAAAACAAACCACAGTCAGATATCACATTAGGCATATTGTCTCACATCAGTAGTAATGTAAGCAGTATGAACAGTTTTGGTGACACTGCACAGTCCCAGGCCCACACTGAGCTCTTTAGTCAGTAGAGCTCACAGTAACAAACAGCTCTCCCTAGACAGGAAATAGCACTGTAAAAATGAAGTTTATTCTTATGTTGCTAGGCTTTATATAAATGTATGCATGTGCGTATCTGCAGATGTAATGTGTATATTTCCCTAAATTCCACATAAAAAAACAAATACGCTAAAATTTTAAACATTGAAAGAAACAGCAATTTTCAATCTTTCCAGAGGGACACATTTTAGCCCCACTCTCCTTTTACATTTTTACTGATAGCATAACAGAATTTCCCCAGCAGATTTCCATGCAAGAAAAGGAATAGAACTGTGAAGAATTAACGTATCATTTACTCGTGTCATTCAGCAAAATGGTTTAGCCATTTATACCAGCCTTTCATAGAAACTGAAATTGTTGTCTGCACCCTTATGTTGCCAGGAGGATGGGATAAATCAAAAGGAATTTAGGGTTGGAAACTCATTATTTTCACCCCTTGGCAACTTGTTATCTATGTTATCTTCCCTTGGAGGCAGCATTCCTTGCTACTAGGAGCAGGTAAGATCTAGGTGTTGAGTGAACCAGTGCCTCATCTTAAATTCTGTGATTAGTCTTTCCAAGGAGATACAATCATCTGGAGCATTTGGACGCCTGTATATATTAGGAGAGATACTGGTAACCCACATGCCTTGCCTACAAGATACATCCAGATATGGATAATGCACATGTGCTCCTCAGGTCTATTCTGTGAATAAAGCAGAGGTGACACTTGTGCTTGGTTGCCTGACTGCCAGATAAAAAGCCTCATGCAACAGATGAGGTGCTGATGTTCTGTCACCTGCACCTTGTGAGTTACAGGTGCTGCTCTGCTTTGCAGAGCTGCTACCTAAAAAGTGTTTTGATGCACTTAAGAGTTAGCCGTCAGCATCCGAAGGAAGTAGTTGAATAAGGACTTAAAGGAGTAAGAAAAGACAATGGCAGCAAAGGTTTGAAGAAGCTAAAATGAGCAAAGGAAGGAAGGCGTTTCCAGCTAAAAGCACAGATGAATTAGGAAAGAAGACAAGGGTGAAGCACACAGGTGTATGTGTCCCTGCTGGTAGCATTCACCACTTCAGGATATCAGGGGCTCTCTTGGTAAGTTCACAAGCTCTTTATTGGTATCCATGTGTAAGGTACATACCACAAGATTATGAAGTTGTTCTTGGTTTGCAAGCTCATGGTTCTGCATTTGAAGCAGAACATTCCCATCTCCTCTGAAAACAGATATGTTCACTGTTCTGAATGAAGCCAACACAGTCCAGAGAAACCATGAGGAAATCACATCAAAACTATATTCCTGCTCCAAATCAATTGCTGGTGTAAATACAAGCTATTGTGCTATCAAAAACAGACAAACTGTATAATGAGGCTCCACAGACAGTGAATACATCAATTGTTTGAAACCTCTCATCATGACAGTTAATCACCTTGACTTCTCCAAATTTCTGTCTTCACTGGAAATTTATCTCATTTCAGTTTCCAGCTACTGAACCTTGGTTGACTGCTACTTGTTGACACTCATTTATCTTCCACATGTAACTTCATGCAGTTTCAGAAATATCTTATTAACCATCAGCAAATATGCTTTCTTGCTACTGTTATCTTCTAATATTCTAGTAAATTTTTATTGGTAGTTTTAAATAGAAGCTTAACGACACTGTCAGATGTTTTTGAAGTACAAGAACATAATAGTTCAGTTGTTCAGGGAGCATCCAGTGTACAATACATCACTTTGGCATTTGAGTTGACCAAAGCCACAACCATAAACTGCAAATATTTGGAGGTACCCAGCTGGCATGAACACCAAATAGCAATTAAAAATTGCTTAGATCCAATTATGTTGATGTGCATTAAAAACAAACCAACAAAAAAAAATCCCCAAGTTTATTTTAATTACAGGAATAATAATAAAAAAAAAGTCTTCAGTTTGGTTGTCTAATAGGCATGCCAAATTTTATCTTAAGATTTGTTGTAATTACAGTCTCAAAAAAATCAGCAATGGTCACACTAGTAAAGTGGTTGCTATGTGTACCAGAAGCCTTCACTTTTAGTTTTCAGGATAACTTTCTAAAGCCATATTTTTACTTATAGTAGTCACCAAAACAACACTTATGTTTAGCAGTACTAGAAAGATATATATAAGCATATATTCCAAACTGGTATTATTTTAGAAAAAGTAAACAAACAAAACTACAACAAAAGACACAAATACAAACCAAACTAATTCATACACCGAAGCACTCATAACTGAAGGCAGATGAACCTAACTATTACACATTTGCATCTTTCAAAATTCCTTGAAATTTAAAAAACCAAACCAAACCAAAAAACCCCCATGGAAACCTGAGAAATGAGTCTTATTAACTTGATTTTTTAAAAAAATACATTTAAGTAAGGAGGAATTGATTTATGGCTCCTTAATCATCATTTGCTCACAGCACTGTATTAAGATATCTTTGCATTACAGTACTGAACAAGGACATTGAAAAAGTCTGCCTGGTATGAGAGTCTTCAACAGTTTTGATCAACAGATCTTTTAACTATTTTTTTTTTTTTTGCTGGATCCCAGTTTTTTAAGGAGACTGGAAATTTGAATACTGCGAGAATTTCAAATATATCCTAGTGCCCTCTGAAGTCATTCCCTTGTGCCTCAATTTCTCTATTTATAGTGAACAAGCAGTACTGCCTCCTAATCTTGGCAAGAGAATCTACTTGAATGTAAATTTCTTCAACCTTTTATTCAGGACAGCATTTAGCACAGTTGTCCTCTACTGTCATCCACAATAATGCTGTAAAAGACAAAAAAAGATTTTTCTTGCTGTGAAAGGCTTGAGAAATCCAGGAGAAACACTAACTTGTTCTGGCTACAGAATAACAAGAAGAGTACTGACTCAGATCAAGGCTCTACATAGTCCAGTACTCTGCCTTTGACTGAGGAGGCAAAGTTTATTTTCAGATGAAAGTGATCATTTTGTAAAGATTTCATTAGGAAGTGATACTATCATTTTGACAGTAGGCAAAAGTAGATGCCTAGGAAATAAAAAAATAGGCTAAAGAGAGTACTTTATCACTAAACACCTTAGCCTTTTAATTATATCCATGGCTTCAAGCATAAATGTAACCTCATTTCCTAACTGGGAGTGAATGATCAACCGCTCCACTCCCTTCCTTATGGGCCATTTTGTCATTTGACAAATCCCACCCCTATTAGGAGGGCAGTGGCTTGGTGCCTGTGTATCACAAGTAAATATCCTGACACCAAGGACTTGTGGCATTTGCAAGGGTATCTCAGTAGTTAGCAGCTGGATTTTTCCCTCCATGAAATTGTTTAATCGACACATTACATAGAAAATCTACTTTGCTTGCTCTACACCTGCATGCTGCTGGTTCCATGTAGGGCTTCAAGTTCCTAAATTGAAAAAACTACATGACCTGGATTTACTCGGGTGTTAAGGAGTAAAGATGTCAGCTCATCTAGCACTGACATTGTGGAAAGAAGCATCAGTTCATAGTTCTAAAGTAACAAAAATTAAAAGGCTTCCAGCTACACCAATAAGAAAATTAACTATGAGAAGACTTATAAAATGGCATTGAAGATAATATAAAATCATAATTAAAAATTAGCAGCTATGAAGACAAAGGAAAATTACACCTGATGTTCTCATGACTTAACTCACCTGTAATGAAGCGTGAATCTTTCAACCAGCCTGGAGGGTATCTGGCATAGTTGGTTAAGCTTCGACCCTGCAAGTATCCATTGAAAACACAGAACAGAAGTGCTAATACAAAAGTGAAAAACGGTGTTGGTTTTCCTTCACGGATCAGAAGAGGAAATATGAGTGCCCTATAGTAAACAAACAAACAAAAAATTATTGTACTAACTAAAAACCAAAAAAAAAAGTTTTGAAGTCCGAACACTGTCCACACTATACTACTTTTCAAAGTCTCAGCACCAGAGTCTTTGGTCCCTGTTTGAAAGGATAGTTGCCCTTGCTTTAACACCTGTAACATTTTGTTGCCTAATTTGAATTACAAGATCAGACAGCTCTTCCCCTATGGCAGAAATTTTGAACTTTGTATCCAAGGCCATTACTTTTGTCAGAGGAGTAAACACAACTAATATTAAGCACAACCTATTTTTGTCTTCCTTTGTTCCTAAATCCTCAGTGGTATCATCAAGCTTCCTGAAATGAGCCAGGTCTCAAGATCCCTACACCAAATTCCCCCAGCACTTCAACAAGGAAAAAGTCAATCCCCTTGAAATTAACCTAATCGAGCTCAATTTCCTCCCTACCCTATAAATCAAAACATTAATTGCTTCACCTTGACAATTTTGGTCTACTCTATGACACCTGCTAAAGATGTGACAAACCCACAATTGCCGTTCCATTTGGGAAAGGAATCTTGATTGCTTTTCCCAGGGGATTACGTAAGTAAACAAACAAGCTCCAAACAAGAAGAACAGGTGAATGTTCTCATGCAACTAGCCAACTCCCAATTGCCTATTGATTTAATTGCAATCCAATACAGAAGCAGGATCATTGAAGCCTGAGCATTCTTCATGTGTTTTCCATCTACTCAAAGACTACTGCTTCAAAATAGCCTTTCTCAAGGGAGCACAACCACAACAGCTTTCAAGAAAGAGTAACAAATTCATTAATAGGATTATTTAAAGCATGCTATGTTTCCACAAATAGAACTAGACAATAGCGGTCTCTTTCAGTGTACATTCACCTACATAAGAAAGTTCCTCAGTTTGGCAATAGCAACAAGCAACTGGAAAAAAGGAACTGCAGCAGAGTTCATCTTGCTGTACAAACCGTTGCCTCACATTCCCAGCTATTCGCAGACATCAAGGATAAGTTAAGATCTCATGTCAAAGCTCATATCTTTATGCTTAAGAACAGAAAGAGGGGGAGCAAAGACAGTTCTGGGTTTTCAAAGGCAGCCTCCAGGCCAGCCATATATCATATACCTCTCCACCATAGGATGTGGAATACTTCTGATTAACAGCAAGGGCTTTTCTCAACAAGCACCACAAAATAACATTATCAGCCACAGAGATGTCTTAAAATGAACCTGACAAATCTATCACTCCTCTCTTAGTACGGTGGCAAAATTACTTGTGGAGTGTGACCAGTAGCTACTGTTCATAACTTGAAGGGAACAGCAAGATCGCATCTGAGCTTCAGCTAAGGTGCCTTCTCCGAGTATTTTTACAAAATGTCTGAATACTGTTGACTACCCGGGAACATGGGGCAGTCGGCCTCAGCTTTGTTAGTATTTTAATGAATCACTCAATATCCTGGAAGAAACACACAAGGTTCACCTAGTCTATCTTCTACAATGAATACTACGTTGAAAGACAACGCTGAACAATATAATTGGAAAATTGCTATTATTTCACAATATCAAGATTGTATCAGTACACAGTGCTGAAAATTCCTTTTTGAAACACTATGCCCTTAAGACAGCCTAATCAATCCATTGCTAAAGCGGGAGTCACCGCGAAGTACAGCAGCACAGGGATGGAGCGGCAAGCTGAGGGAGCGCCAAGTGCTCCGTTTCCACGCGGGAGCATGGCAGTGAATACAAGGCAATCAGCACCACACCGGCCAGGGCTATTCGCCAGGCTCCCGTAAAAACAGAATATCTTAACGTAGAGAAGCAGAAAACAAGTCAGTGACTACTATACTATACTAAGTAACAAACGCTAATTAACAGTAGAACCTCAACCCCTTCGGTCGGGGAGCAGCAGTCAGGCGTCTCTAAGAAGACGGATCCCTTCTCCTGCCCCCAGCATCGCAGGGAGTCCCCGCCAGCCGTCCCAGCCCCGCCGACGCCCGCGGGCAGCGCCCGCACCCCATCCCATCCATCCCAGCCCAGCCGGCACCTGTGCGCGTAGTGCAGGAGGAAGCAGCCCAGCAGGATGCGGTTGGGCCAAGCAGAGGCGACCCACCCGCCGCAGGCGGCGAGCCCGAGCGGGACGAGGAGGGAGGGCAGCTCCTGCAGCGCCCAGGCGGGGCGGGCGGGCAGCAGCCAGCCGAAGCGCCGCGAGGAGTACCGGCCGTAGGGCATGGGGATGAAGCAGAGCAGCAGCGCGGAGGCGGCGCCCAGCACCACCAGCCCGTAGGAGAAGAGCTCCAGCAGCCGCCGCTCCTCGGGGCCCTCAACCCGACGCCACAGCGCGCACACGCCGCCATCACCCCCGAGCCGCATCGCGCTCCGCCGCCCCGATTCATCTGGCACCGCCGGTGGTCGCCGGGGGCGGGGCCAGCGCCGCTCCACCCCCGCCTGCCCGTTGGGGGTGGGGCCAGGCCGCGCCGGGCGCTCGGGAAGTTCCGCCGGGAAGGAGCGCCGGGAGAGGGCGGGTCTGCGCGTGCGCGCCGGGAGCACGCGGCGGCCGCGCGGTCC
>WBMZ01002130.1:0-48612 GCA_013400975.1 Atrichornis clamosus
CGTGTTTTGGGGGACCCTCACCAAGAAGATGAGAAGACGAGGATCAACAGGACACCATCAGGATCCACGGAGTGGTGACACTTTCTGCTTAATCTGTCTCTGTCACTATCTTTGCCTCCGCCCTTTTCTTTTCTCTATTTCTTTTTCTCTCTGGCTCACATTTACTGTTAAATAAAATCCATACTATTGGCTTCGACATATGGTCCCGTTTGCAGCTCAATTTGGGCAGAGGCATCTCTCTAACAATTTTAATAAGAGTATCATAAAAGCCAGTAAAATAATTTTACCCTGTGTTGTATCACATAGTAACTTCCTGGAGCAGACAATCCTTACCAGCTTACAATGTGAAAAACTGATTTATAGCTACCATAGAAACCAACCTCTTTGTATAATAATATATGCATAGGGGAATATAACCTCTGCTTGCATGCAGCAAGCAGTAATTCAAAGTAGCAACACGCTGCCTGTCTGAATATGTGCTGATGGGAAAGAAGGAATTTGATGGATACAGTCTCCCTGCAACCTATACATTGCCTTCTGCTTCCCTCCCAGGAGCCAGAGGCACTGAAACCCCCCTGGCTCCCATGGCCAGATAATCATCCCATCTCTGTGAAAAATGCAGGGCACGGATTTCCATCTGTTTTAAAGGCAAAAGCAGAGAGCTACAAACCCAAGGGACACTATTGCTGTTATAAGCTTTTCAGAGCACTTGTTATCTCTGGCTTAGGTTTGAATGAGGTTATATTTCTAAACTTAGCAGCAGGCATGGTGATTATTTTTCTTGCCACCTAATTGTCTTACAGCAAGGTTGATAGATACAGACTTCTTAAACAGACAGAATTACAGACTACTCTGAATAAGACACCTTATTTTATCAAGTCCTGCTCTACCAATATTATTCTTGGCTGTACGTGAAAACTGGACAATTCCTACCCACTTCCATTAACTCACATTCCACTGTGTTTGGGTTAAATGTTGTCCAGCTATTGTGGTTCCTCAATACAGAGGACTTTTACTTTGTGACTCTTTTAAGTCTTGTCACTACAGGAGACAATAAAAAAATTTCAAGTAGCCACTTTCCAGTAACTTAAAAGAAAAAAAAACCTCAAGTACAGTTCTAATTAAAATTTTATTTTAAAATTATTTCTAGTAAACTTTTACTTTTTATATATAGTGCCTTTATCTTAACTCTCGGACAAAGCACCCCGACACCCTAATGATGGACACATTTCCTCTCACTCACAAAACTTCCTTCAACTCCACTTCCTCTTTCACCTGATGATCTTTACAGTATCAGTCTGAATATCTTCCTAACATGCAAAATAATCACCCCCAAACCCAACATTAATATATGTGGAAATTTACAATTATCATTTTTAAGCAGCAGAATAAAGCTGTATGCAGAGCACATTAACATACTAAACATGAAAACGGTACCAATGCCACTCCTAATGATACTATTACCAAAATAGTGCCCCACATTTGGATCTGCCTTGTAGAAAGAACATTAGTAAGTCACTGCACGCTTTTCAAAGACTTGCAAGAACAATTGGTAGTCCTGAAAACTGTACCTATGAAATCAAATATTTGTTGAAATTTGATTTTTCACTGCTTGAAGCACTAAATATGTTAGTTTTATTTTCTAAATATTGCTCTCTGATGAGTCAGAATAGGGATAATATAGAAATAATAAAATAGTACTTTTTCATGATGAATATCAGAGCACCAATCCCTTCTGTTTTTAAAAAAATGCAAATTTAAACAGAATGCTTATAATAGGCCTCTTGATACACAGATTTTCTTGCTACAGAAGGAGCTAGGGAAAGTCCCTTGTAACATGTTAAAACTTTATTCTTAAACATGTTTGACATAAAACTCACAGATTCACAGACTGGCTGAGGTTGGAATGAACCTCTGGAGGTCATCTTGTCCAACCCCTCGGCTCAAGAAGGATCACCTGGAGCTGGTTTCCCAGCTCTTTGTCCAGGTGGTTTCTGAATACCTCCAGTGAAGAAGACTCCACAGACTGGACAAGCTGTGCCAGGGCTCAGTTACCCTGACAGTGAAAAAGTCTTGCTCTGACACTGGTTGCAAACCAAATTTTTTGTAAAGCTCCAGTTTACCAATGCCTTTAGAAGACCTCAGATTTGTAGTCTACACAGGCTTCACATTAATCTGGGGTTCCTCTGGGCAAGCCAAAAAAATAGATCAAAAAGCTATATCTTTGAGTGCTTAAGAAGTAATTAATATTCTATCTTAAAAAGTTTTCATTTTATTTCAAATCTATGCTAATAGCAGTTACTGGTTACTGTTTTAAACAGTTCCAAACTTAAAACTTGCATGAATTTTTGTGAAAGGCCTTCACTATTCATTATGATGAAAAAACAAATTTATAAAGAAATATGAAGTGTACAATAGCAAGGATTTCAAAGTATCCAGACATTATAGGCTATTCATTGTATTTTTTAAAATGACAGATAACTTTAAATTAATTTTTTCTAAGTAACATAAATAAGAGCAGTAGAAATTTTGAGCTGCATATCTCACTTCTCTTCAGTAATTATAAATTCCTAGCAATTATTGAATTTGTTCTGTGTTTCCAGTCATAGCCAAACATCAGTACAGAGACTTGCCCTTTATTAATCAATAACCAGAAAAGCAGTAAATCACCCACGAACATAACAGAACACAAAACATGATCTGTTCTTACTGACAGGTTTGAAAACTGTCCTTGTGTGTTGATAACTCTGATCCAAACTTTTCAGTTTCAACATAGCCAATTGATACGTAAGAAGTCACTCCTATTATCATTAATAAAGCTTGGGAGCTTTTTGAGGGATGCTTAGCAGATTGCAGTATGTATGATCCCAGAACTTTTCCTTGGAAAAAAAAAGTTAGAGCACAACTACCTCCTAGTAAAATTTAAAAATTGATATGATGGAGCGATTTATTAGCATCCATGGCAGGAAAGCAGGAACTGTAAATGTTTATAAGCCTACACTTGCTGGAACTTCTCCACGAAGAGTGGGTGTCAGCCGTGTAGAAAGAGACAAATTGGGAAGGTTCCGTTCTGCCCTTGATGTGTGCGCAGACTTTTCCTCCAATTAGTGTCATTAATCAAGAGGAGAATTAGCTCCCGGGCCTACTGTAATTTGATGCTGGTGTCCCATCAGGTACCCCGTGCACTGAGAAAAGACACACCCCGACGCTGACAGTGACGTATGGCCTGGCTCGTAGCTCAGTCAGGTGCCATATGCTTCAACTGAGAGATAGCTGACAACCACGACAGGACATCAGTTACTGTCATCCAGACACCTACCAAAACACACACGGGCTCGTCCCAGCTTCCCTGGCATAGCACTACAAGAACTCATTAAGTGTTCTGTATTTAAAGCCCTTGCATTTCTCTAGAAACCACAATTAATCCAACTGTGCTTGATGCAAAGGCTCAGGTCAGGCAAGGATGGAGCCTGCAAGGGCTCCTATGGTTAAGGCTGACACCACCAGAACCAGTAGTTTGGAAGCCACTCCTCAGAAAGGTGCTTCTGCAACTTGCCCCTGTTTGAATTTAAGAAGATTTAAAGGAGATTTAGGGAGATTTAAAGAAATACCTTGACTTTCTAACTCCTTCTATAAATAAATGTGAGAAACAGATATCTAAAAATTGGTTTGTTTTCTTGTGTGAGGGTGAGTTTAAATCTTTAAATTCCAGTTGGGCAGGAATTTGGACCCCAGCCCATGCAGAACACCAACCACATCTCAATCTGACTGGGGCAGCAATGTGGTAAACAGAACCCAAAGCTCCAATTTTGCTCCCCTGACTGATAGTGACAGGTTAAAAATATGCAAACCCTACTTCCAAAGTCTGTTTCTCATACAAGAAAATGGGTGCTTTAAGACTTTCACCCTGAGTACTTGATTATTACTTGCCTTTCTGGAATATATTTTTACCATTATTCAAGGATCCGAGCTAGAATTAGAAAGAAAATTACACCATAGCTCAATTCCTTTTGTTCACTGACGTGATTTCTCAGACATTAAATTCAAGTGAGCATGGAAACTAGAAGTGACGTTGATGCAAAAAACTCCAACATATTTATAATGCATAAAAAACATAATTAAAGTACTTTCTTAACTGAAATAGTTATTATACATTGAAAAAATGAACCTTAGAAAATCACATGATAAAAAGTATTTATAAATTTCCTGTATTGGAACAGGACAGTCTACTTCAATGTTTTTGGTTTCCCCAATACTTTTGATGATTCTCAAGCTTCCCATTTCCTCATTAGCATTATTTTCCAGAATAAAACATATATATTGTAACATTATTCACAGACTCAATCATCATAAAAGATTCAATACTCCTGGTTTTGCTTCTGTAGCTAAAAGGCCGCTGAAAGTCATATGAACAAAAGGATTTTTGTAATTTATAGTGGAAAAATTTGGAGGTTTTTTCCTGTTGTAGTCTAAACTTTCTTTCTCTAGCCTGGGACCAATACAATGGGACAAATTTTTATTAAAGAAATTAAATTTACTCTGTTTTTTTGAAAGTTTTAAAGTTTGAGGATTTGTACTTCAAAACTTGTATCGACTTTTTAATACTACATTTTGAAGCAGCCTATATTAAACAGTATGAAAATGTAACTTCCACATTAGAAAAAAAATGCAACCTTTTGCAAGTTATTTATGTCCTTGAACAAGGATTTCTTCCTCTTCCAACGTACTGAGTAAAATACTTGGATTAAAAGGAAACATTAATGAACTATGTAATAAATAAATAAATAAAATTTCAAATCTTTCCAAAAAGCAATCAAAGATACTTATATATTGATACTATCAGGAGTATGACTGGCTTTAAAAAGTTCTATCTGATACTTTCTCACACTTTGAAACAGAAATTGTTTAGAATTACACAGTATATACACACAAGATATGCGAAGGAATTGCTGGGTTCCAGTGGCATTGGCAATTGCTGCCTCCATTGTGTGTGAAGTCCCCTTGGCGTTCTAACTGTGGGTCGAATTATCTCCAATAATGCATTTGCTGTGGACTAAATCACAATTATTGCAAAGTGAAGGCAATTACTGCAGAGCAGCTGAGGCTTGGGAACATATGGCCCTGAAGCAACTTCTCTGTGCATGTTGGCCCTAAGTGATATTGAAAATCCATGTGATTAAGGCTCCTTAAGGGCTTTGAAACTAGGATTAAGTTGCCTAGTAAAAAGTAGGTGCTTTTGAAATGCGTGACTTCCAGTAATACTGTAGAAGCATAATTTAAAAAATTAAAAAGTTCTTTGCAATCTCTATAGAACTTTTGTGGTTTAACCTTATGTGGTTTTGTCACAATTTTGATTTTGGTGTTTTGTGGGGTTTTTTTTGTGAAAGACTTGATTCAAAGGATACAAAACATACATTAAACTTTGATCATGATTTGACAGTTGAGGGTGACTAGTCAGCATGTTAAGAATTAAAAAAAACCCACCCTTATATGATTTTGTTTTATATCTGTAAATTTTTTTTCATCTGTCAGCCCTGAAAACTAAAGCACGAGGTCTGTATCTCACAATGTATTCTTTATTTTTCATGCCTCATCAGTCCTGATAAGAAAAGACAACTTGGATTTAATTTTTATTTAATTGGAGGTTGGTTCACTCTTGTGTATGTGTGTGTGTATATTTTTTTTCTCTATTACCACTCAAATACACTCACACTATTTGCTGAATGGTTATGGGGTTCACAAGTATACAAGCAGAACAGTCACAGAGTACTTTTAAAGTACTGATGGAACAATTTTAGGAAAAAGTCCACAGGAAAAAGAGGGGTGTCATTTCTTCATTTCTTTAGAAGTATCCACTTATCCTCAAGGCTTAATTTTCCTTTTTTTTGTTGTTGTTGTTAAATTTACATTCATAAGAAAGCCTGAAGAAAACTTGCTACTTTGAAAAGAGTAAGATTGAAATTATCATGAAACGTCTACAACTGTCCCTGCTTTACGCGAAAATTCATTCTACTGTTTCAGCCTCTCCCCAAGAAGTCACTCTCTCTTGAGCACAAGGCCTTCATCCTTTTGACATAAAATTCTAGGGTACCTGAAACACACAACTTCAGATTAGTTTCTATCTCACAAATATTTATAGATAACTGAAATTGCCACCTGAAAAAGTCACACTGAAATGACACTTGTAGCTCTGATTTTATAAGGTCTTTGTGTCTTAACAAATTGCTTTACTAGGGAATGAAGATTAGAAAGCCATGCAAATTTCATGATCTGAAACAGCACAGGGAATCTTAAAAGACTGAAATCTTAGAAAAAACAGCAGGAAAATCGTCACATATGAAATTCAAGAGATATCCAGGATCCCTCCAAAATGCTTATGATGTGATATATTACCATCACTTCTGACCACAAACTCTGCCTGCTCTCCTGTTTGACCTTGCAGATCTCCTACCCCTTCCACATGGCTCCTCTGAGAATTCCAGCTGGCTTTCACCAATTCCTAATAGGAAAAATTATGTTTGCTTGCTTTATATCTCACCAAACAGAGGTAAGGTGCTGAGGCTCAGTGAAGAAGGCTATGCAAAGAACCACTTGAATTCAGTTATAAAAGGTCAGCAAAGATTTTGAAAGGTAAACATGGAGGAACAAACAGCTGACTACTTTTGGACTGGTATTTTTAAGTGTCAGGCAGATATTGCATACAGCACAAAAGGCAGGTCTAGAACAAGCTTATCCTATTTACATGGAAACCAAAAGCACTCAATAGTTTTAAAAAAGCAAATGGTGTCAGACAAGATCCTGAAGGACAGCTCTTGGTGGGGAAGGGGAGATGACCATCTTGCACAGTATTAGTGCCGTGGTGCCTACACACTAATCTCACTAATTCCCACTAGCTTCCACACTAAGTGAAAACACTGTGAAACACATAGAAAATATGTAAACACATAAAAAACCCTCTCAGGGTATGTCTATTTGGCATTAAATCATCCTACTTACAGGTAATTTTGTGCTAGTTTTATATCAAAGTTTTCATATCAACAGCTGTTGTTCATTCCACAATCTAATCACGCACCTAAAAATCATATATATCAGCAACAAATTTCACCATAATTGCAACTATCTGCAAAATGAGGAATGAACAGTTTACAGTTGTTAAAGGCACTTCCCCGTCTGACCACTCAGGAGCCACTGTGGCAGCCACACTCCACCACCTGAGCTGGGACAGAGGCCCCTTCCCAGCTACTTCCCCCGCACTCACACAGTCGAACCAGGTTTCCTCACTGGCTTAGCCCCAGGTTTTCCACGGCAGAGTCTCAGATGTTCAGTTCCTTCCAACAGTTGGTGCAACAACTAAAGAAGAAAATAACAGCTCTAGGTGGTACCTCCAAGGAGGGACCCCAAACACGGGACCCCCAGGGCTTTTATCCCCTCCCAGTCTCAGGACACGAAAGTCTGGAGTCCTTGGCTCCTGCCGTGTCTCTCAGTGTCCAGTCCCCTGGCCCGGACACGGGTCCCTGTGCACTTTACTGTGCAAAAGTTCAGCAGTTCACGGCCTCTTTGCTGGGGTTCTCCCACCCAGAGCTCAACCTGCAGCTCCCACTGTACCTGCTCACCGAGCTGCCTGCCCTGGACGTGTTCCCCAACACAGTGTACGTGAGTGAGGGGGATGCAAGTGTGTTTGTTGGTCCACACACGTCCACAGGCCTGTGTTAGCCCGAGCTGGTGTGTTCATAGCTGGAGAGCAGCAGTCTACTAACTACACAACTTCCAAACATCGTTTGCAGACACATTTCTGTGCTTTAACATCTATACCTTCAGTTGTCTACTGGGACCTGAAAAAAAATAGAAGCTGGATTCTACATGTGAAGATGTAACTTTCAGATCTTGAAGTTGTACTGGTAGATGGTCCAGCTGAGAGGTGCTACAATAGCAAGAAGTTATTTGTAGAACAGATTTTTATGGGGTCTTTTTAAAGAGATTTTAAGTGTCAATTATTAAAGAGGAAGATTTTGTAAGAGTCCACATGTGAAATGATTAGAGCATATACCACTAATTAGTCTAATGGCACCCACTGTTAAATATTTATAACCATTAAGAAGGCTAAACCATCAACAGCAATATGACTGAGATACACGGAATTCAGAGTCTAGAGATTAAGAATGTTTTCTATCAAAATTAGGTACTCTAGGGAGGTGGATAAAAATAAGCAGCAAAAGGGAGTAAAAATTGATAACTAGGAAGGCTCAAAGAGTAATTTCAGTTTGTATTCTGGTATTACCTATAAGAAGATAAATTTAGCAAGCAATATTTAAGAGTAGTTAAAAGTTAAAAGCTTTTAAAGAAGAAAAAAAATCAAGTAAAAGGGTCATGAGTGAATAGCCCTTTATCATCATGAAAGCTCATCTTTGAAAAACCCTTACACAAATATTTAGCCTTAGCCATGCTGTTAGAGTCCAACGTGATTTCAAAGGTTGTGAGGTAAAAAAGGGCACAGATCAACTTAAAAGTCCTGCAAATGAAAAAATGGATTGGTGTCATGGTAAGTATTATATATTAATTTCATTTAATACCAAACATATTCACCTGGTTTAAGATTAAGGTTTTAGCTTGTGCCCACTGCCTAGCACTGGGTACCTCTAAAAAAGATCCTGGCCTCATCATTACATTTGTGCCACAGACATAAAAACGAGCTTTTTAACTACCTTCAGAGTCATACCAAAAGAAGAAATACCCTGTAACTTTATGACATGACATGCACTAATGTCTTCAACAAATAACATTAAAATAACTTTTACCAGTTCTCAAGACCAGTGGCAGTCACAAAAAAATAAATATGCTTAATGGCAATGATTCTTCAGTTTTAAAAACATTGTATTTTAAAATGTAATTTAATAATCATCACATTTTTTTAGTGTACATATTGCTATGTGCCTAATTCCACATTTGTATGAGGAAACCCTAAGCAAGTACTTGGAATGGCTATTTTTCAATACCTGTGTTTCATTTAAATTTTGATCTACTTAATCAACACTGACATATTTAAAAAATCAGTCACCTAACTTCTTTGTAAGAGTTATGTCTTGGAAAGCACAGATCTTTAGCTTTAGTTTTCCTGCAATGTTTGTCAGAAAAGCTTAGTTTCCCTTCTAAAACTCTCCATGGTCAGTGGCATTACAAATAAGCTCATTAATGCATTTTTCATTCTCAAGTATTACATTTGTTCAACAGATTTAAAAATATGTAACTCCACATGCTCATTATATTCTTCAGTTTGGTTAGGAGGCTGTCAACCTTGTCAATTATATTACTTCAGAGACTTCCCTTTAATTTTTTCTCCCATATTTTCTAAGCTTTCTGATCATGATCTACAAAAATTTTCTCTGTACCCTCACTTTGTCTTCAAATAGCCTTTTTTGAAAGAATCTCCCCTTTAATTTTTCATCAGACTTTGTACTGCACAGGTAGTATATCTTTATTATTCCAGTGTTGCTTTCCATCTTTTATGGATTCAATTTTCACTATGTATTATATTCTGCAGACCTATTGTCCTCTTCACCTCCCCAGTTCATCCTTCTATTCTGTCTTTTTTACCTGTAAGCCCCTTCTCCCTTACTGTGACCTTTCCCAGTCTTTTGAAATCTCCTCGGTATGTGCCTGTCCTTCAAGTCACACTGTTACCCTTTAAATAATTTTGCTGACTGCAGCCTGGACCTCTGTTTGAAGATTTTATTCTAAACTACTTTTCAGACATATTATAATTGTAGACAACCCAGAAAAAAAAAATCAACTATCTTTTAATCTGAGAACCTACCAAACCAGGGGAACGATCCCATGCCGTTCAGGCCTCTGATTACTACCAAAGAAGTGCTGCTTTCTCTGAAGAGTTTCAATAGTCAGAAGGTAAAAGTGCTGAACTTCATTGGAAAGAAGACTGGAGAGCAAAAAAAAGAGGATATTCAAGTAACTTACTTAAAATATAACTATTTAATCAATGTTCCACTTCATATTTTCACATGATCCTAGCTGAAGGTTTTCAATCAGTTCTGCTAAACCTGTATGTAGCCTTACTGATGAAGAGATGGAATAATGTGTTTAGTACTTCAGCTCTACTAGCTGCTACATGCAGATTAAGCAAGTTTGATCTTTAAGCTTTGATTCTGTCAGACAACCTTACGTGTAGTTAAGCAATAAGCGTAACCGTATTTTATGGGATGTCAGGCCACTTTTCTAGGACACTCTGCTAACCCCACATTTACCAAATGCTCGCAAATGAGCAAATTTTCTTAAAGGCTGCAGCCATTTTCTGTCACTTCTAATTTTCATTTCATGCTTATCACTGCAATTTGAGCTGTGAAAACTTACATGTCACATACTGAACAAGGAACAGGCTTTGTCCTCAGGAGTAGCCTTGCAGATCTTATTTCCTCTTGGTATTCTCTCACTTGCTGCAAAGTCATATTTTCAGTGTACATAATTTTGTACATGCCTCAATACCTCAGGTATTTGACTTTGGCCAAATTTTTTCCTTCCTCATCTTTTATGATACAAGCCTGATCTAGCATCAAACGAATAAAGCATAGGTATCAGGAAGTAGGAGAATCATTCTCAAATAGACTGGAAGTTTTGGGAGGATACACAATATTGGTCTAATACAAATCTAAACAGAAATCACATTTAACAATAACCATTCAATTTCTACAGTCATTGATGTCACAATAAAAGATATCAACTCACAGATGTTCATTTGCCTAGTACACCAACCACACATATGGTAAAGTCATCTGAATGAGAAAGTAAACTCAACTTTAATTTCCTTCATTAGCCTTCAGCTTTTGGAAACTGCCCTCTTACTAGTTTTTGCCATGTTCTTTTCCTCTCCTTTTCAGTTTGTGAACCGTTTCTTTGTAAGTGAGAGCTATGTGCACACCCCTGTGAGTCTTGAACTTTTCCAGACACTTAGTGTTTGGAGGAAGCTCCAGTCTGGTGGCACAGGAACTGACAATAGTTGGAACTAGACTTTGGGCATTTATAAAAGCTGTGCCACTTTACAGTGTAGGGCCAGGGATTTCTCTGATACAATAAATATCTTTAAATTAATATTAAATAAGCATCTTCTTAGGTCCTAAAGGATTAATTTTTAGGGTATCACTAAAAGGAAAGATAAATTATGAATGAATAGCTATCATATTCTTAAGTTACAGTTATTTTAAAGTATTTTTAAAGTATTAATTGTCAAAAAAATGTCATGCCATAATTAGCTCTAGTAGTTTAATGCTAAGATAGGAAGAGGCTTCATAATAAAGGGGCTAACTTCTAAAAAGTTCTGTCAGTTCCTTTTGTTACCAAAGACAAAATTTCAGTTCACAAGGAACATTATTCAATACCTATGCAGCGATAATCCAGGTAAAAAGAGACCTATTCAACTCGATCCATTGAAGCTGAGAAGTGTGTTCAAGAGTTCTATTGCAGTTTATTGCTTTTTTGTGAACTAGGAAAATGGACTCTTGCATTAACAATTATTTTAAGGCATTATATGGAAATATTTTTGTTTTCTTTCAACATTTTATATTCCATGTCAGATATTTCAGTTAACATTTGCTTAATGAAAGTGGATTGCTTCACCCTTTTGAGAGTTAAGACTCTACAATATTGTTAGGCCTGAGTTAGAAAACAAAATCAAAATTAACATCAGATACACATATATTTAAATCAAATATAATTAAAGAAAATTTTATCTGGCATATCATAATTATATATAAAATAGCATGATAGCTGTTTCATTCTTATCCTGTGAGGTATGGAAACACTGATACTGCTCTTTCCCAAATAAGAGGTATGGAAACAGTAATGTTCATGAAAACTTTGGGTAACTAAACCATGGCAGATGAAGTCCAAAGACCACGAGCAGATCCCTAAAGTCTACACCCAACCATTCACCCATATTTTCCTTAGATCCAAGTGGATCTAGACATAAGAGACGTATTCAGGAAGCACATTGTACTATTCTCTAGCAAGCAGTCTAATAGACTTGAGAGAAACAACTAAAGTCCCTAAAATTAATAGCAGAATTTTTCATACTGGGATTTAAACTATTATCTTTTGTAGGGGAAGAAAAAAACCAGAAAAACAAAAGTGAAGAGGTACTTCCGTATCTCACCAAGGGAAAATAAAAGAGCATAAAAAAAGTTTTTTGAATATGTGAAATATATAAATCAATGTAAACACTTTAAGAACCAACATAAATAACTGCAGATATTATCAAGAAAGTCAGAAAGTATAATTGGACTCTAGCCTATCTCTTAATACAAATCTCACTGTTGTGTAATCCGTCTGATATTTCTAGTCCACTGGATAAACTTTTTCTTATTTTAAAATGCATCTGATAAAATTTTTCACTGATGCAAGTATGCAACACTTCCCTTGAAAAACTTTTGGTAAAAATGGGAAATGATAGATGCTAAATTTTCTTGTTAGATTCACCTAAAATTTTTATGTTTACGAGTTGCATCGTTAGTTACTAATGTACTTATGAGAATTGTTAGCCATTAACCATTTATTATAATTTTTAAAGGCACGAAGAAATGAAACTTTAATTGAAGCCTAACCCTTAATACTGGTGAATAATTTAATTTTCTTTCAACTAATAATGTAAAATAAGCTATTTCTCTAGGAGATTATTACTTTTCTTTGCTTTTGTCTTACAATCTATTCTCATTTCTAGCACTTTCAATATCCTTCAATATTAATTAGGAAAAATACTGTTAATTTTCTTGGTTTCTAATTAAAATTTTGCTCTGAAGATCTAATACATGGTTCATCACCGCCTGCAAAAAGTAGCTTCAATGTAATAGGATTTCTTGAAGGCAATAAGACTTGTTCTTTCAAATACAACACAGTATTGTCTCAACATCTTAGAATACAATTGATATATATTTCTGTTTATGACTGAGAAGGTGAATTGTATGTTTATGCCAATACATATAAATGACAAAAACTTCAACGTGCCTTTCTCTTCAGATGAAGCATCCATATACCTGTAGTAAATATTTAATTCAGCTAGTAAAATCCTGACACCACTTTAAACTACTTTGTAACTCTACCTCTGTCAAATGACATTTTTCATACTCTATTTTACTTATTCTGAGTTATTTATGTTAAGTTATATCAAGAGGAGATTTAGAATGAATGACAATATTCCCATGGAATAATCAGACATCTGTTGTTTTTCACTCAAAGGCATTTTTCTAAACTCAGATTTTTAAAAATCCTGGTCCATTTTTCTACAATGAAGGAACAACAGATAAGTGATATTCTGGAGAAGATTACTTTACACCATAAAAACAAAGACTGAGTTGTGAATATATTATTCTGAGATTACAGTTCAAAGGATTCAAACATAATTAAAGGATTTTCCATTTTCCTCTCTGGATTGTGATTGAAAATGTATGTTGGAGAAAGGCTGGCCATAGCTGCTAAGGCAGTCAATTTAAGCATCATTATTCTGTATTATTTTCTCTCTATTTTTTTTTTTCTGTTTGTCATTACAGCCCTTCAATCTTGAGCTTATTTTCAGTGACTTCTCTTCCCCACCAGTTACAACTGAGTACATCATCACCAATCTCAGCAAAGTATAAAACATCTTGAGGTAAACTATATTTGTTTGCTTTTAGCTTGTTTTCCCAAGGAAAATGTAGATATCCTCTGGGTCATTTTCTCAGTACACAAAGTATATATACTGCAGGCACTTGCATGCATAATTGATAAGGTGGGAGAGAAAGAGGAATGGATTCTTAAGAGAATTAATGTAATCTAATCACATTTTCTTGGGAAGTTTCAAAAAAAGTATATATGTGTTATCTTGAGTCCTCGTGCCCTTCCCCTTTCGCCTCCCACTGACACACGCTGGAAACACAATGTTTTTCAGTCTCTTTCTGGATGTGAAAAATATTGCTATTGTATTCAAAAATACATGCCCACATACATTAAAAATTTACCCAGTTTGCACAGTAGGATATACTTTTAATATAATGCAAATTTTGCTTGTTAAAGGTCACTTTCTTTTCCAGAAGGTCCATGAGCTCAGCCTTAGACTGACCCCTAGTCCTCTCTGGGAATTGGCTCTGCAGAACTGACTAACCGTGAAATCCATACTAAATCAAGCACAGACAATGCTCTCAGAAAGGTAAGCAAGTATAAATGGTTCTTATACACGTTAGGACCTACATTTCATACCTCAAAACGGTATCAGAATTGATAAACTTATTTATTTATTTAATCAAAGACCACATTTAATAATCACTGAGCTACAAACGCTAAGTATCAGTGGTGGGGAAAAAAAATCAAAAAAAGCCTTTTTGGTTTTTTTTTTGTGGGAGTTATTATAGATCTAATGCTGGCACCTACTGAGTAACCTCTCTCCCTCTTTCCACAAACAAAATGTAAGTAATTTCTTTTTAGTAAAACTTTAGACTTCTTTGCAAATTAAAACTAGGGGCAATTTTGCACATAGCCATTTTCAGAACTTAGCTGTGAAAAAAACATTCAAGAAAAAAAAATAATCAGAAAACCTCAGAACTTGGCTGATATGGAAACATAGACTTCTTAAAAGAAACTCTTTGATATCTGGAACTATGGGGATATAAAATTAACTGCTTCAGTATGAGGCACTGGAAAAAAACTGTGTTCATGGACTGCATAATTTAAAAGATTGTGCAATTAAAGATCTGTATAACTCTTCATAACATTCTAACTGCAGTTTCCATAAAGCCTATAAACTAGATGGCAGCATACAATTATTAGACCAGCATTTACAGCTTTGCTTATTATAGCACTGTTATTTTCACACCATTATTAATAGAACTGAGGCTAAGAAAGCATAGCTCCTAAGTAGTAACAAGCATTTGCATGACATTCTGCATCAGTGATAGTCAATACAAGCTTTTAGAGAAGAGTAAGCAAGACAAAGATCTTTCTTGGGGGAAAAAATGTGTTGGTTTGTAGGGTTGTGTGGTTGTTTTTTACGGAAAAAGAAACCCCGTTGTTGCAGCAAACGATGCATAGGAACAGGGTAGTACAAAACTAACATTTGCCATCATTTGTTGATAACACTTAGAGCTGAAGTGGAGGACTGAAATCAAAAGTAAACAGGGGGAAAAAAAAAAGCCTCTGAAGGCATACTTGCTTTCTCCCAGGGAAAACCACACAACATTGTTTGGAATCTTAAATGAAACAGTACAGTCACATTATGACATCATCTCATGCACCCTTCAATGTTTGCCACTATTTATATCTAACATTATCTAAATAAAACAGGCATAAGCAGAAAGAAAATTCTCATTAACTGTGAAGATAAAGCCTCCCAAGCAGGATTTGCAAAATGTATTCTTATTTCTATAATTTTAAAATATTTATACAGCAGTTTCCCACTCTTTACAGGTAGGTGTTCATTTTTATCTGTATTAAAATTGACGGATCTCCTCAAGCTAGGCTGAATCTGATGAGCACAGCTAGACAAATGTCCTTTGTGTAGGTGCTATGCCAGCCACAGAGCCTGTGCTGCCCATGGCCTTCCTAGGGCTGCTCCCTTCTGCTGGCTCCTGTGACCGGTTGCCAGAGCTGATGGCTGGATTGTCATGGGACTGCCCTTTGGAAATGACTGATTATGCCCATCAAGCACTCTCTCATTTTCTCACACACCAACTTGAAAAAAAAAAAAAAGTGAAAGGGTAAACAAGAACAGTTAAGCATAAGCTCAGCCCTTTTCTTATCTGCATCGCCGGCCGGGCAAGGGAAGGGATTGTCCCGCTCTGGTCTGTACTGGGGTAGCCTCACCTCAAGTGCTGGAGGCAGTTTTGGGCGCCACAATATAAAAAAGACATTGAGTTACAGAGTGTCCAGAGGAGAGTCATGAGGATGGTGAAGGGTCTGGAGGAGAAGCTCTATGAGGAGAGGCTGAGGTCACTTGCTCTGTTCAGCCTGGAGAAGAGGTGATTGAGCAGGGACTTCATTGAGGTCTTCAACATCCTCAGGAGAGGAAGAGGCCGGGCAAATACCAATCTCTTCACTCTCCTGACCAGTGACAGGACCCAAGGGAATAGCCTGAAGTTGTATCAGGCGACGTCTAGGTTGGATATTAGGAAGAAGTTTTTCTCCCAGAGGTTGTTGGGCACTGGAACAGGCTCCCTCAGTGGGAACTGGTCAGAGCACCAGCCTGGCAGAGTTCAAGAAGCGTTTGGACAACTCTCTCAGGCACAGGATGTGGCTCTTGGGGCGGACTTATAGGAAAACACAATGCCAGAGCCTAAACTATCTTGATAGTTTGGGTAGCTTCTCCTTTCCTTTCCTTCAAGTGTGTCTGAAACCTTAACTCATCTACGTTGACTGAAAAGCACAGTGATATATTAGGACAGAATAATATATCAGATGCAATGATTCTTAATAACCCTTCCTTCACATTTTCCAGATGGACTGACAAAAGCTTTTCATGCAAACTCTACTCACCTATTTGCAAGGGGTTTTTCACATTTTTGAAAAAGATACTTTTATTTTTCTGTTAATTTTGTAGGTGGCCAAAGGATTAAAAGACTGATTTTACGATTTTTCATCTTCATGTTTATGTGGGTGTAACAATGTGATTTTGAAAATGGCTTATCTCACCAGAGGCGTATTTGATGGCCTTTCTCTCTTGCAGTCTTTTGCAATTGTGGTTTAGACAATATGTGGTTCAGACTCACCAACAGTCTATTAAAACCTAACTTCAAGTTATTCTTTCACAGACTTAAAAAGCTAACTCAGGGCTTCCAAACAATAATCTTCATATATTCACAGAAGCACAATTCAGTGTACTAAAAATAATTTGAAACTTTCCTCCTCATAGTTAACTGAAAGAAAGCCTCACAGAGTTATTAAGAAATAAAGCAATAAAACAATATAACAATCAAATATAAAAATATTTGATTAAAACTCAACTGCATTCTTACTTGCACTTCATATTTATGTAAACTACCTTTCTAATTTAAAAAAACTCCACCTAAAATAATGAGGGAAAATGAGTTTGCATGGAATGGAAGAGACAGAAAACAATGGAAATAGGCAAAAAGCATGTATTACGGATGCTGCATTTTCCTTATCCACCTTATTACATTAATGTATGTTGCAAAGGGAAAAGACAATTAACAAGAAGCAATGGATAGCAGAGAGGAGAACAGACGTCAAATCTTATTCCTGTCTTGAGTTTAGAAAGAAAAAAATGAAACTTTACATTGAAATAATAAAAAATTATATAGTTGTTTGTAAGCCAGAGCCAACAATGACATTAGTACTGCTTATCTACACTTGACAGGCACTAGCGAGAGATCTTGAGATACAGCTTTGTGGTTATGCCAATCTTCAACCTGCATATGTTTTCACTTTCATAAAATACCAGCCTTAGAAACTGAACCCTTCCAAAAGCTATTGTCCTTTCAGAGGTAAGGTATCAATACAATTTGAATCAAATTCAGGAGGGAAAGAAGTAACCCTGCTTCATTTTTCTGAGCCTGTTGAGAACTTACTGATCACATCTTTAGTTTTCAATTACACATTGCAGATTTAAAGGCAAGCAGTAATTTGCTGAAAAAGATATTCTGTGTGAGGAAAGCTTCTCTTGAGATCTTATTTTATGGCTAAGAGAAAATAAGGAGGAAAACAAGAAAAAATGAAGCTACTAACAACATTATTAGGCAGTTCTGGACTAGATCTGCACGTGTATGTGAATTTCTTAAGAGGATTTGGGGGTCCTTGGAAGTCCCTATACAAACACACTCTAAACACCTCAAAATTCTTGCAAATACAGAGTTAAATGCTTTTTTTCCATTATATAAAGCCTGGAAAATTACGTACTTTCCCTTAAATTCAGACTTTCTCTAATGTCTCAGATCAGGCACTTGTACCTTTCTGATAACCTTCAAGCCTCCCTTTGAAGAAAGTCCCACAGAACAGATTGCAAGAGGAAAACATGGAACTTTTTAGTTATAGAAAATCCATCTGGTTTTGTTTGAAGTGTCAACCTTTCAATAGAACATTCTCATGGTAAGATAGTTTCCATGAGCCTGGAAGCTCAGGAATAATATTCTATTGTTCAGTTATGTTTATTCAAATAGAAATCAGGACATTAATGAACTTAAACAACTCACATGCTTGAAAGCAAAACGATGATTTAAAATGCCAAGGGTGTGAGATTCACTCTTGCCTTTTGAGGCAGGATTTCACATTTAAACTCAAAGAATTAAGAGGTGAGCAGGTATCACTTTTCTCAATTTTTTCATTGTAACTATTCTCATTGTTCCATTTAGAATTTCTGTCACAGATGTCTGAAATTGCTAATTTATTTATATATTTATTTTTATCTCCAATGTGCAGAATAGTAATTTAAATAAATTGATTCACTTCTGTTTAACACAATTCAGCAGCAAAATGTATTTCTAAAGGGAAAGAAATTGTTTTAAATACTTCAAACAAACTGAAAAGCTACTCATAAAAAAAGCAATGAACCTTCTGAAGCACACACCAGGATTCATCTCACCAAAACTGAATTCACGCTCTTAGCACATCATTCCTTATTTTTCTGGCTAATGTGAAAAAACAATAATTATAGTAAAGATGTAGTTAAGAAAAAAAAAAAAAAGAGTGCCATGTTGATAATCCTGCTTAGAACTGTTTCACAAATCAGTATAGTAACTTGTCTGACAAGCATGTAACACCCTATTGTAAATTATTGGCACAAGTTCAAAGTAGATAGAGGAATAATGAAGACCAAAAAATCCTGAACAAACAAAAAGTAGCATCAATTGCCTTTACTAATCCTCCCTTGTAGAAGCAATGGATATGTCATGCAACCACAAGCAGTGAACAGCTGTTCTGCTTGGGGATGGAAAAGCAGCTGCAGAAAAGATCCTGCACACCTTAGGCAGGAAGCAGAAGGGATTTTTGCACCTCCTCCAGAAAAATCAGCTTTGTTAATCTCTTTTGGGGTAAGAAAGGTTAGGAAAAAGTCACAAAAGGATTCATAGAATTATAAAATCATTTAGGTTAGAAAAGACATCCAAGATCACCGATTCCAGCCATTGACCCAGCACTGCCAAGCCCACAACTAAGCCATGTCCCCAAGTGCCACATCTACACGTGATGTAAGTGAATGTGGCTCACTTCATGAGAGACTTCAAGGACCAGCAGTCTGAGTGAAGGCAAGAACTTCTGGTAATTCTGGGTTGTTCCCTAAGTCTTAGCAAAATAAAGAAAATACAAAGCATGTGACTTTGCTCCTCATTTCCTCTGTGATATCATTAAACAATCTTCAATTAGTATGTTTTCATTCAGGATTATATAATGTTCTACTGCTTACACACTCTGTATGAGAAAATTAAACACAGAATCTAACACAAGAGTTCTTGATTTTCACACAATTGTTTAACACTTACTAGGGAAAAATATCAATGCACAATTTTTAAGAGCCAGAAATCAGATATAGTTGATTCTCACGTTAATTGCTTATTCAAAGACAGAATTCCTTCTACAAATTAATTGGTAATATATATTAATTGAAAGAAACATGTTTTGCAAGTGTGAACTTGTAAGATATACTAGAAATACTTACAATTTCCCTGTTTACTTAAGAATAGTAGGTGTAGGAAAATTTCGCCCCTTTCACGTACCTACGTACAATTCCAAAATATCTCAGGTTGATTTCTCTATTCATGTTTCTCAATTGAATAGTGAGTCCACTGTGAGTGCTATCAAAACCATTATAGAAAAAGAAGTTAAGGAAAAAAAAAAGACTGCTTGTTTTTCAGCCTCTACTAAACAATTAAAAAGGGGTTTTTTGTTGTTTTAGTTCAGAGGAAGAATGTTAGATGTTCTGAAACAGAAAGTGTGAAAAGTAATACCTACAAAACACTATTTTATAATGCCATGAAGGAGAGATGTTTGAAACCTCCAAAGCAAAATTATACATCTTTTGTTTTGTTACAGACGATGATTTTTTCAGGCAATCTTAGTCACCAAGTATCATTCAGTAAACTTCAGGATTACGCAAGACTTTATCAGCTATATTAAAAGAGACAAGTCAAGTAAGGTACTCTTCTAAATGATACTAGCATATTTTTCTGGTGTTTTTTCATGGTTGAATTTTTGCAAAGTTAGTTTCTGGAAGAGTAGGAAGAGGCACATTGAATATCAATGTGCTAAGACTGTAAAGCTCACAAAGCAATAGTTCTAGTATGAAATTTGACAAATATGCGTTAGAACTGACAGGCAGCATGTGAATTTTGCTTTGAGAAATTATTAGTTAAGCAGAAAATGACAATGAAAAAATCTATCCTTATCTACTGAATTTTAAAAATTCCATTTTGTTGCAAAACCATGATACATATTCAAAAAGCGCATACATAAATTTAAGAAACAGAGAGAGTAGGGAAAGGTTTTGATTCCTATCCTAAGGCAAAGCTGACAGGAACACAGAAAGAGAGCAGAAAGCAGAGGCAGGACTAGGTCAAGAATATCATCAGACAAGAGATGATAAGAGATATTTACCACAGACAGAAAATGTCTATTCCAGATTTTGAAATTTCACAGGGTTTCAAGAGTCACAGCATTCCTCTGTTACCCAGAAAATAGTTTTTAATCTCAGTGGAAAAACATGTTTCTTGTTCCTGAGATATTAAGAAGTGCATACAAAGGACAACAAAATACTGTATAAAATACATTTTATCTTACACACAGACTTGTGTGTTGCTAACTGTTGAGAACATTAATGCAGGCAAGTGTTGCCTTAGAAACCCGGAATTTACCCCAAAAAGTTGCCACTTATTACAGGGCAAGTATAAAAACTGAAGCTATTATGAGTATGCACTCATTCATTTTTCAGAATGTTTACTCTGAGAGGCAGAGGCTTGGTCAGACTGACTGTTCACAGCTACACTGGAAGACAAGAACAGTTCTTTGAGCACACAAAATCACTTACTCTAGGCAAGCCTGTTCTCTGACTTACCAACTTTCCTACACAAAATTTTCAATCCAAATTCCCAGCATCTCCCTTCTACACCTCTAAAATGAGGGCAACATTAACTTGCTTAGGAATTCTCTGCTGGGACGGCTTGCTTGCTGTTCCCTAGCAGCAAGTGCCATTTCCTCAACCTTGCCCCATGCTGAAGCAGGTGGATTCGATGCCGCTCCTTCAGCCAGGTGTGCATATGTGTGCACCCAGCCCCGTGGCTGAGGCTCCACGGACAACGTGCCAGGCTCCCCACAGAGTTCCTCCCTTCTGAACACAGACCCCTGGCCGCCCAGAGGGTGGGATCCATCACCCATGCAAAGCTGCAGCTCCCGAGTTTTGAACCAGCATCCCCTTTTATACCAGCGGGATGGCAGCGGCGGTACTGTGAATACCTGCACACAGAGTAACACAGGGCACGCTGCGCACGGGCTCTGCAAGGGGAAAGGCAGAGGGACCATCCAATTAAAGCTGATAACACACATGGAAAAACCAATTAAGCTTGCATGAAAAAAGTCTTCATTCTGGTATTTCTGACATTTTTAATGAGTTTGCTTGTTAATAATACTCTCATTATTTTTCCCTGAATCTCTGTATATTACATATATACATACAAGTTATTTCACATAATAAAAATACTCTGATATTAGATATAAAATTGAATCCTTTCTGCTATAATACCAATTCATTGAGAGCAAGTGAAAAAATCTAGGGAAGCAATGAAAACTAGCAGAAGACTGAATTGCAATTGTGTTGGGCTAAAGAATTTATAGAAAAAGAAAAGAAAAAAAGCTTCAGCACTATAGGATAAAACCACTGCCAAAACTAATGTCCAGTAAAATGACCATAGCATAAGATACATCAAAAAATCACATTTTTCAATAGCACACCGGTCTTTAGGATCAGGGACACTATCTAATTGGCAGTTAATTTGATATTCTTGAGGTGAGCTACCTTTAATATCACAGACAAGATCACCGGATGGAAAGCTAAATCTCAATGGATGAAACAGATGGAAAATTGAATCTGATGTACGTACCTCTCCAATTACCAAGCTAAGTGTTCCAGCAACGAGCATAAGCAGATATGTGACAAAAACCTTTGTAAGACTGGTAACGTTACCTTAGACATTTTAGCTTAAACAGAGGAGTAAATGAAACAACGTCCTCAAAAAAATATTGTGTATAACAGAAGGGTTGATAGGATTTTTAGCAGAATCAATTGTATACTGAGTTGCTAAAATATGTATCAACATTAGAAATTAAATGCACAACATTCTTGTATGCCTAGAGTTGAAAAATCAGAGAAAGAGCATTAAACAAGCCTGAAGTCATCTGTTATACTCCCTTCTTTTCACATTTACATGAAATCCTTATAACTTTGGTGGCAAGAGATTGAATATGTATACTGTTTCCCTTGATAGATGAATCCATTATCCTCAGTTTAGAACCAGCTGCCAGTGGAAATATCTGCATTAGTGGAGTCTCCTATAAAAACATTTTTTGAAGTAAGAAAAACTTCTTACAGCTGACCAGATGTTATCTCTAATGATCCAAAATATTTCCTAAAATTCTGTAGAATGCAAACATTCTCATTATGGGAATTCTACTGAGTTAGTTCCATGAACTTAATGAATCATCAGTCTTTTTCTTTATTTTTTAAACTTAAACTTAGTTTCAATAGAAAATACTGCTTGTCCTTTCGAATATTTCCTGTAAGACCACGTTATGAATTTGGGAAAGAAAAGGTTTTATTTCATAAATATATAAAAAGCAGCTGTGTAATTCAAACCAGTATAAAATTCTTAAATGCTATGACGTTGAGAGTTCAGTTCTGTCTGAAATTTTTAATTCATTTAGCAAAACTACTGTAGATGTTTCGCAGATTTCTTTCACAGTCACTATCTGCCCCAGTTCCCCCCCCCCCCCTTGCCTCCCAAACTTTGTAATTTTCACGTATTTTGGATCCATTCTCAGTCCACACTCCAAGCACACAAGCCACTGCTGAAATCACTCCATTTAAGAGAAATGTTCAGCCAGAAGAAGACGTGGGAGTGCAGAAACCACAGAAACAGAATAATTATTTCTTTTGGGGAAACAAATACCTAGCAGTTACTTGCTGTGCTACATTGAGGGAAAAAGTAGACATGTAAGGAGATGTCTGCTTTCTGCTTACAGGCTCGAGGCTGCCAGAGAAATATGATCAGGACCTTGGTGTTAGTTTCAGTTACGGTTTAAACTCCCTACAGCAAAGTTAGTAAATATTGGCTTTTATTTTCAGATGTTGGGAAATATTGCTAGGCATTCTAATAGAGCAGTGACGAGTGGCTGTTTTTAAGAAAGAATATACATTGTTGTTTTTATTTTTCTTCTCAAGATAACAAATCTAATCCTCACAGCACCATCATAATACCCTTCCCTTTCACCCTGACACAGAGAGTGGTGACATCAGTAATTACAAGTGCCAACACCCAGGTGGTACATGAGGCTTTTGGTACCAGGCCACTTCTTCATCTTGTGGACAATAATGTAAATCAGGAAGCAATCCAGGCTTCCACCAGAGAAAAATCATGACCTGCCCTATTTGAATTAGTGCTGGATAACTCCCAGATGACTTAGTACAGCTGAAGCCTAATTAAATCCTATCCCTTGCATCTTGACTGTGTTGCTGTATGTCTAGGACAATGAATGAGCACAAGCCTTTTAGGGATAGATCTTTAAAAGAAAATCAACAAAAAACCCTTAAAAAATTAAAAGCCTTCTTTTAGATTAGCTCTCAGTCAGAGCACAAAGATTTCAGCTACAGCTGTTGTGATTTGCCTGTCCAAAGTGAACCTCACCACAGATATGTACTCATAAGAGCAGGCTGTGTCACAAGTTCCTATTAAGCTGCCACTAGAAGAAAGAAACTGCAGAGGAAGAAGCTTTTAGTTCTGGCAGCCAACTTGAGGAAGTTAGAGAAGAAATGCTAAAGGTCAAGGCTGCTAGAAACTTTTATGAATATGCCAAAAAGTTGTAAAAGGAGAGATCATCTACTAATATCTTTACAAACTACAAAGAAATTCAGCCTTATTTAAGAAGGGTCCTTTTAAGAGTCTTCCAGGATACTTAGTTAACAGTAAGACAACACAAGGTTTTAGAGTTTGGAAGCAAAACCTGGAAACAATTATTCAGAGAATGAATAAACAGTAGACTCTGAAGGAAGAGACAAAGGAAACCCATAGGTAAAACAAATTTCTGCACTTCACCTGGGCTTATATCAGCTGATCTGTCCCAGAAGTCTCATGCTTGTGCACCTGATTGTTCAAATTACAGCTGAACATGGGTCACACAGGATCCAAGCAGACATTGCTCCCCACAATAGTGTTCCCTTTCTTCAAAGAAGCACAGCCCACCTCATCCGTGTGATATCAATCATAGGACACTGTAAGGAGCACAGAGACTTATGAGGAAGAGCCCAGTCCAGGAAAAGTGCTAGACCTGCCCAGCCTGCATGAAGCATGACTCCAGGTATGCCTTCCCCAGGTCATTCCCTGCCTGTCTCTGCTGAGCTGCCAAATAACTGCCCTAAGAATTATCAAACTAAGGACGGCAAATACAGCAGCATAATGTAGCTGCTAACTAGAAAGCCTTCAGTACATGGCATTCAGTAGCAAGAAAAGTTGTTTTCTTACAGAGAGCACTAATAGGAGCACTAGGACAGGAATGATGGGGCCAGGTGGGTGTGGAAGCCAGAGGAAGAACAGACCCTGGAGAAGTGTAAGTGGCAGGAGCTAACAGCTCTGACCTCAGCTACTCCGTAAAACCTGAGCACCACACACATCTCATGTGCTGCTTCTCTGGACATCCAGAAGAGAGGCAGCAAAGAAATCCCGAGTCATTCCAGTGGGCTCCAACAAGGGACTGAGAGGGTCTCCCAGAGCTGCAGGCATGACCAGCCTGAGAAAACCCAGGATGGTGGGCAGGGTTTGGCATCACCTGGATCACCACACTCCACAGCATCCAGCAAGCAGATTCAGGCTGAATGGGTTGCCTGGGTACAATGAGCACCCCTGACTTGCAGCCCAGAGCATGTGAAGACATATCCTAGTGCTTGTGAGTAAGTGGGTGAAGATCAATGAGTCACACCAGTTTTGTTTTTAAAAGGAATCCCATTCCACTCCTATAAAAATCTTTCTGTAAGATTTGCTATGCTGTCACCAATGTTGCAATACTAGGTCCTGTGTTTGGGACATAAACCTCTTCCACAGGCAATTTTTAAGTATCTCTTAGATCTCTTCAGGGATAGTGGCTCAACCACTTCTCTGGGAAGCCTGTTCCAATGCCTGACAATCTTTTTGGTGAAGTAAACGTTCCCTAATATTCAACCTAAACTTCCCCTGGTGCAACTTGAAGTAATTTCCTCTTGTCCTACTGTTTAGCTACAAAGAAGCTCGAGATGTTTGCTATGGGAAAGCATCCCCTGAGGTGACCAAAAGCAAAAGCTCATCCTTGGATCAATTCTAATGTTACCAAGACCATGCATGCTATAAGTTCATCAATGAAATTATGTTTGTCTTAAGCTACACAGGCACACAGCCCTGACCTGGTAAGTATTTTGTTTGGAAAGTGCTATAAATGAAAGCACATTGGAGAAGACCAACACCATCTCATCAGAGGTCTGACCTTCAGAATAAAACTACCTCCCATATAGTCTGAAAATAACACCATTTGAAGCTGGTTTTGGAAAAAGATTTAGTTTGGGCTAAGAAATTAAATAATTCTCTAGTATCATTGTCATTTAGTCTTTTCCAACCTGACATTAAAGGGTTTCTAAAGGATTTGATTTCTAAATCAAAGATATATAAAGTTAAAACTATAAAGCTTTGGTACTTCAGTTTCAGGCCTTCAGGGAGCCTTTGCAGTTAGTCTTTTCCAAGAAGTATGGCTGATTAGTCTGAGGTTTTTACTCCGTAGAAGGGAAAGAAAAAAAAAAAGTCTTTTATTAAGACAATTTATGACTCTCTCCTTTAATTCTTTGTAAGTCCTACTCATTGTTCCTTATAACCTTGCTATTTCTTATTAGTGCTTGTGTGCACACACATATTTCTAACTTATTTTGTTATATTTAACTTACTTCTATTTGACTTCTATTTCACTGTAGAAAGTGATAAAAAATACTTTAAAAGCTTCTAAAATTTCATTGTTGTCATCTGGAAAACAGTAATGCAGTCTCTATTTAGAGTATACATTCTTAACAGCAGCAGTTTCGGCACCAAAAGCTTCCCTGGATTATCTGTAAAGTCACGGCAACCTGATATTTACATTGCATATATATTCAATTATTTAATAGTTTTGAGTGTACTATCAGCCAAACCCTATGTTATTAAGCATAGAAAAAATTCTTTGTCCATACATATACATTTCCAAAATAGTTCTTAATTCTGCAATGCTGTTTATAATTAATAGAGTAATGCTACTTTCAACCCTTGAATTAACATTCTAAATTTGCTTTTTGTAAGCAATCTAAATTTCTGAGCTTTAAAAACAAACTTAACCATGTTATTGGTGTGGAGGGTAAGGTACAGAACTGAGTTTTTGTGTTCTGGCTAGTGTATTTTCCAATTATGTCAGTATTTGCAAAGGAAATGTACTTACAGGAATCCATATATTTTTAGAGTTATGTAGACATGCAATATAAAAACACACACGCTACTAGAATTACTTGAAAAATAAAGAGAATGTAGATGGCAACACTGCCTGTGATATTGGTGAATCAAGCAGAGAACTGTTTTTATGTTCTCATCATATCACCATAACATCAAAGCGTACAGTTAGGCAGTGATATTTCTGGATTAAATCCAATGTTCTGAATGAAGCTTCTGAACAGTTTCTCTGTATTCTTTCAGTACATAATATGTATTCTCTAATAGATCACTTTACCAGTCCTTATTCTTTTTGTCTCAGAGCAAGCCTCTTCACTTCCCTAAGATTAGGTCTCCTATCTTGCATGAACATGCTCGCAAACTTCTCTGGAAGATGACTTTTCCCTCACTACACCAAAAAACGTGAACTATTTTGATGTTTGAATCCACAAATCTGTGTTAAATTTCTAAGGTAAAAATCAGGAAATCCCATATAAGCTTTCCAAGATGATACATAGGTACCTAAATATATGTGAATTTGTGAATGCAATGAGGAACTCATGCTGGAGAAGGCTTTTTCTGAGGATTTTCTTATCAAATAGCACTCACTTTGGCATTACTTCCAGACCAAAATCAAACTGGAATGGAAGGATAATCTGAAATTTAAGGAAGGTAATCTGAAATTCACGAAAATAACTGAGAATATTGCTTAAGGTGTGCTGCTGTCTAAGCCATAATGTCACACTTTTAAACATTTTTGAAACAGCCCTTAGAACGAAAAAAATCATGCTTTCTTCTGCATGCTCTTTCAATACATTTCTTTCCATATCAGTTTAATATAAATTGATTTTTAGATACAAACTCCATCAATAACATTGTCAACATTATTTCCCAAAATGGCAACGTATGCCACATGCAAGTTAAGAATAACACTGTGTTATTAAAGAAAATGTGATTTCAAGGAGAGTCCCAAGGCATATCCAAAACAAATAAGGAGCTTCTTTCTCAGGTGCAGGAATTCCATGTCATTAAAATGTTACTGAACTATGTTTAACAAGAGAAAGCAGGATAGGATATTTTTATTAAAATGCAATTTTTCTAAAGAATTTTTTCAGCTGTCTTCTTTTGGATTGAGACATCAGATAATGAATATCCTGCTTCCACTATGCATTGAAAACGTTACCAATGTAAGACTCATCTGGATAGTATGATTCACTATAAGTCACTATTACAATTTTGTCATTTGGATAAACATGAGAACACAATGTGTGGTGGTGAACTCTCACATAGCTATTGCTGTTACTACTTACATATTTCAATATTTATTTATTCTAAAATGTTTTCTTCAAAAAGTTTGCACCCTTCACCTCCTTCCACACAAACATCTCTTGTTTTGACAAATCATTTTTATATACAAACTGTGCTAGGAATAATAAGTACTAAGTCCCATTAGGTAGTTAAACTTATCCTGAGTTTTTAATCCATTTGTAAACATTAAAATGTATTTACAGGTGTGAATTTTGGAAAAAAAAATAAAAGAAAAATGTTTTGGTGGCTAGTTTTATTAGTTGCAGCATCTTGGATAATTAAAGTGATTCCTAGAAAATCAGTGTTTTTTAACAAACCAGCAGGGTTGAAAAACTTCAAGGAGAATACTGTTTCCCCTTTGTACACCATATCACCTCCTATCATTACTATTTTCTTTCATACAATTAAATCAAGTGTTACTAAAAAGGCACATCTTCATGAAATATTACCAATTGCCTTTCTGATTTGTGGACTGAAGTACTGTACGAGAGCATTCGTATTTGATAGGTTATGAAAACAATATTAGATAGCTGCATGCACTGATCATTTAATACTGTCTCCAGTTCCTATGATTATATTTAAATAAAGAATACACTTACATTCATTTGTGAAACATGCAGGAAATTTGAGTAGATTCTAGAGAAGTAAGCACTGCTACTACGTGTTGTGTGCTTCCTCCATTCAGGTTACATTCAGGAATTTCATGTGCCTACACACACGTAGACACACCATTAGCAAGTAAAATTAAAAAAATTTACTAACAATGGTTTAGTGAAATATCTGAATAAAAGACTGTCCATACGTACAAGCTAAAACTCCAAATTATGAAGGCATTCATAAACACCAGATGTTCTCCTGATATGTGTACGTTAGCAGAAAAGGTACTGATGAGCTAAAAAGGCTCAGTGAATTAAATTAGAAACAGATATTTAGAATCAAGAGAACTAATGTCTCAAAACTCATCTTAATACTTGAGAAAGCAAAAACAAGAGATCACAATAGCGAATCAAATTCTAAAACTTTATTAGTGAGAAGTTTCCTAAATCATGGTTAAAAAAAAGGTTCTCACAATATTAATAAAATAAAAATAATAAACCAAACAGTATCTGAATGGAATTGTGTCTTACTATGACTTTAGCTATTGTTATTCTAATCTTACTCTTTAACAATGGTTTTCTACCAGTAAATTTTCTTTAGAATCCTCCTGACGGGGTCAGGTCATCCCATGCGGTTTGCAGACATGCACAAAAGATACAAAGCTATGGCTGAGTATTAAAGACCACTCTGAAAGAGTTTGAATACAGATGTATTTTAACCTTTAGGAACAGGATAAAGTAACCCTAGCAGCTTACAATGGTCAGTTCTCTTAATTAAGTCAGGCATGTTTGAATCACTTTTCAGTTTCAATCCAGAGGATGCAAAACTCAAGAAAACCAGTAAAATATATACACAACTGAACACGGTATTCTTGAGTCTTCAACCCGGGAAATGCAGCAGTAAATTCATGTATCTGGTCAATAAAGGTCAAAACATCATGAGAGCCTCTAAAAAGCAATCCAGATACTCTAAATAAACAGCTGAGATAAAACGGGAGCCATCAAAATACAATTAGGAAAGAGCAGGTTCAGGAACACCAGCAGAATGCAGACCATTTGAATGCAGCTCCATTTTCTCTTTTGAGTACATCTGATTTCTATTTAAAGCTGCAATAACAGATACAATGATCATGTACATAAGGTAATATGGTTGCATTTTTTCCGAGCTATCTGACACAGGCTGATACGGCAAAATATTTTTTCTATTAAAAGTTACTACTCATATATATACAACATTTAACAACAGCTTTCATGTGGCAAACTCCAAGAATTATATATTTTAGAAAAGTATATGGTAAATTTAGAGGACACTATTTTGTAAAGCCTCAGCTTGTAGTACTAAATTAATTCACATTTCTTAAGCTTGGCCCTTCTTAAACTATTACCTGTGTTCCTCTACCATCATACAAAGGGAAAGTTTCAGTGGAAAGTACCTAATTATATATGAAAGGCAGGGCAAATTACAAGGTTGGACATACAGAGGAAAATGTTTTCAAATAATTTGGATTGACTCAGTTTCGTTCTTTCTTGGTCTAACGCAGAGGAACTATAGACTTAAGCAGGGGAATTAAGGTATGCAGACAAACACACAAACATATATAAACATTTGAAACAAATACTATTTTCTGTTTATTAAACCAGAGCAAATCTAAACAGCATAAAAAAAAATCCACTGTGGGTCTGCTGCTACACAGCAGGAAATGCACCTTGCTTAGCAGCCAGTCTCGAGCCTACCTATTATCCAAAATGGTATCTCAGTTATCTCCCCTAGAACTACATGTAAAAAAGAAAGAAAGCGTGCACAGTACTAAATGGACTCATTGAAACAGAGAACAAAAAAGCATAATCTTCTCTCTGCCAAAAATGTAGGGTTTTTTCCTCAGTACATTTAGAGTTACATTTTGGGTTTACACAATTTTCTTTTGGTTAACATTGTTTTCTTTTTCCCCCTTTATTCAAACAGGCTCAAAGTTCATTATTATCTTTTGTTTTAAAAGTTTTGGGTTTTTTTTTAAATCATTATCTTTCAAGTGCAAATAAAGCTAACCACATCAGTGTACTTGATGCCATCTTTGCCAAGCTGAATTATATAGCACTGACAAAAGAGTATCATCAGTGCAAGTCTTCAGACAGCAGAACTTTGGTGAAGGAGCAGTAAGAGTACACAAGAGATCATCAGAATTAGTAGCAGGTTCTCCTAATCCATGTAAAAAACCACAATGTCCATTGTCCTGTAACCAATGAAGTCAACCTCCGAAACTCAAAAGAAAAAAACCCAAAAGACAACTCAGAAAAAAAAGATTATTTTGTGATCTCACAAGAGGCACAATACAAATACACACACACACACACACAAATGTTGTCCTGTGTATATAAGGAAAGCTCACCAAAAAGTACGCATGTTGTATTTATCAGAGGAATTACTTTACACAGTGGGATGTGTCTCACATTTCTTCAGGTGAAAGTTACATGCAAAGTCTCAGCAGAGAGGTCACTCCTCTGATTTTAATATATTTTTGGACAACTGAATATCCTGATGTCTAAGACAGGAAGGCTAAAACTGCTTGGACAATTACCTGACTTTCTCATGGCTAAGGTTAGATGAGATCAGCCCTACCTTGTGTGCGTTCAGATATAAAACTTGTTATAGGAAGAAAGCAAAACACTGGGATACGTCAGATGTAGTGGGACATTTTCAAACTAATCAGCTGGGATACTCACTTAATTCTGCCTCTTTACAGGTGATACAAACATTGTTTACAAGGCTGAGAGAGGGAAAAGAAGTGACACTGCTGCACAGAGCCAAAGCAGAGCTCCTATCCTCCCGTGGTTAAGTAGATTTGCCAAGACAACATGCTTTGTTAATATCTTAGCACTGCAACTCACAGCAGATTAGAAAAGACAGCACACTGTGGAGCACAGAGGGAAGGGGATGAGGGGTGAGCACACCGTGATTGTGCTCTTCTACCAACTGTTATTAATCCACTGGATAAGTATCAGCACACACAAGTCCCATCCACTTTTGGACCTCGTCCATCAACAGCTGTGATAATTGGACATATGTTAGAAACAGTTTCAAGCAAAACAAGCAACTTAAAAGTGTGTATATCTATATATATAACATTTTTTTAAACAAGAGTTTATTCATAAAAATATCTGAGGACGTCTATTTGTTAAAGAACAACTGAGAAAAGATCTCTAAATTCCATTTTATTACATATTGCTACATTGTTTAATTGACTGACAGTTGCTGTAGCAGGGATTCAAGACAACTATCAACAACAAAGCCTTCACATTTTTCCTACTGATCTCACTGAAGCATCAGTCCCTTCATTAAAATATTGATTGCATTTCAGCAATTCTAATCTAAAGCTTTATTGAAGAGGTTATGGAGATATTATCAGCATTCAGACATGGACATATTTCCCAAATACAAGTGAACTAAAAAGAATTTAAAATATTGGTATAATAACATGCTCTGTTATTATTTCATCATGTCTGATGAAATTCAGTGCTCACATTCTTATTTAGACAAATGATGCACAAGTGACAGGAATGTTAATTGACACATATATTTCTCATTTCTAAAATAGCTCGTTTGGTGGAGCCACTATCAAATAAAATTCTGTAATGGTTAAACTATAGGGCATTTCAAGGCAGCAAATTGATCAAAGTGGTTATCTTTTTCTTGCTTCTACCACAAACAGAAGATAATTTTAGTGTGGCAATGTGCTTACATGCTTTGTACTTGAAATGTAATACAATGAGGATATGTATTCTGAAGTAAAATGAGGATCCCTGCTTCATCCTGAGTACAGTTTAAACCAGTAAGAATAAAAAATATGTGAAGATATATAAAGAATGTGATCCTATCATAACTTCAGCACTTTTTCCCTATTCAGATTGCCAATCTGCAATATCAGAAGCTGTATCCATCTGAAAAACTTTCTGAAGCCCTGGTTGAAAGGTAATATTCACAGTAGGATGTACATGTTCTCTTCCAAAAAATACTTTACTAATTTTTGACTGAAGGTTCATCAATATTTCCATTTGTCAAGATTTCCATCCACACTAAGGCCATTAAGGCCACAGGACTGCAAGGTAGACTTTAATCACACCTAAGCAATGTCACACATCTGATTGCATGTATTTCTCAAACAAAATTGTACAGCTTTCAGTATTTGCAAAGGTAGAAGTTGAATGCACCAAGATACTACTTCCTAATAGAAGAAAAGAGATTTCAAAGCAGCAAAAGGCAAGAAAATATTCACGTTTACCTCAGACACCTCTGTTAGTCACAGTGGAAATCCGAAATTCTTCCCCAGCTCTCTGAAGATTTAAAATACCAAAATATGCCTTCTAAATACTTAGCTTCCTGATGATATTTCTTACTTTGTGGACCAGGCATACATACACGTCTGAAATGTGGCCTGCATGCATGTTTTTAAGGACACAAATCAGATTCTTGGCCCCCACCACAAACTGCTGTGAGTCAATAGCTCAGGTCAGACAAAAGCCAACCAACCCCTTACTGGAAACATTGGAAATCCTCTCCTGGGTTTCCTGGGCCAAGGTAAAAGAAAGAGAAACACGTACACAGAGCTAGTCTTCTTTCACCAGCAAAACCAATACATTTCCCTTCTCCATCCAAATCTGCCTCTGAACTTTGCTCCATTTCACACAGCTGCCATGTTTTGGGTATTGCCCTCCTCAAGAACAATAAGAAATCGGAAAATACTGCTCGACAGTGCAGAGGAGAGCAAAGAATTGAGAAATCAGGGAGCAGCTGCAAAATAATCAGGAAGAAAATATCAAAAATGAAGAGAATGTACTTTAAATGCAGGGGGCCCATTTCAGACTAAAACTATCCTAAACTGTTCTCTGTACTTCCAGTTGTATAACTTTGCTTTCATGAGTTTTATGACCAGAGTGTTGATCAGATTACTGTGAGTCAATAAAAAATGGTATGTTGGATGTTGATCCCATCTTTTCCTTAACCCTCTCCCATCTCTCACTCCCTGCTTCAGTGAATACCAACTAATTTCCCCTGGGGAAAGGGAAGTGTTTAGCTGAAATAGCTTTACATTTTTATTTATTTTAAGAAAACTCTCGATGCTGTTTATTTAAACTCTACAGGTTCTGTGAAACTCCAAATTATATTCCCTCTAGTCTAAAATGATTTGACTTAAAATGCATTTTTATGGTAGCTCTCCGGCGAGCAAGCTCTCTTCTTTTTTATGTTTCCAGATACAGGGACCCAAAAGGGTTTTTATTTAACAAGAGCTCAATAATTACCTTTTCTAAATTCCCATCTCTCCACTATTGTTTCTGGCATATTAGTTTTCAAGGTCTCAAAGTTCACAGCAGGTTTTTTTGCAAGAACAGTGATAAAGTGCTTGCATTATGAATAGTAATTTTATTCTCTACTACTGTAGCTGAATACAGTGACATACAAGTTACCTGGTTTCAATATTCTATTGCAAATTCCTTAGGGTTCTGTGTCAGCAGCAACATATTTAGCAACCTTGAAGAAACCTTTTCTTTATGTTGATGGTTTTATTTATTTAAAAACCATCCTCATATGGGTAGCCACATAACGCACAAGGACTCACCTGCAGAAAAATCCAATGGTATGGAAAACATTCTAAAATTCTCAACAGCTGTTAAATGAGATTAAAAAATGAGCATAGTTTTGAATGCTCATTAGGTATTGTATTTTAATGAGACAGGCACATCACAATCATTCTGCTTTGATTGTCTTTTGATCTGGGATGTGGGGATCTGAAGGATCTTGCAAACATTAACATTGTAGCATGCACTTGCTTAGTAGGTTTAATTAATTAATTAATTAAATCTTGTTATGCTGAGGTGCAGCTATTTGTTATTTGAAATTTGAAGCAGGTGCTTTTTTGTTCATACAGATGACAATTTTTGGCTATACAGACATTTAATCTTAGGTTTAGGTGATTGCATGGAAATACAGCACGTTGCTAAAATCCTAATTTAAAATAAATATTTTCATTGAGATAGATTGCTTATGAAAAAGAAGTAATATCTATTGAGAAGCTATTATGTTTCAGTTAGCAAAATAAAGTATTAAGTTTATGCTTGAGCCAAACCTCACAAATGAGACACTCTTTCATTTAGTTAAACATAAGAATATTCTATACTATTCCTTTCCTCCCCCTATGCAACATAAAATGGAAATAATACACAAGCTAGACTGTTAAAAACTCCATTTAAAAGGTGATTTTCATTATACAAGTTTAAATTTTATGATTCAAATACAACTTCAAAACAGTTTTCCCCAGTACACTGTTTAAAATATGTATATTTGTAGTTTGAACTACAAAACATTGGGGGATTTATACTAACTTCTGAGCAATATAAATTGAGGAATTCTTAAACCAAATGAAAATTTAAAACTCAATCAGACCTTCTTAAAATAGCATCTTCTGTAAATATCCATAAGTGACTAACAGGAAATCTCTCTATGCACGTCATACACACACACATTTATTACTGAATTTCAGAATTTATCCTTTTAAGATATTTCCATAGATCTCCAGATATTTTTAAAATGTTAAACATTCATTGGTCTTAAGTTAGACAGAAAAAGTTTCAGTTAAAATGCATTTTCTATATTTCCATTGTTGATGCTGTAAATAAACAGCACGGGTTAAAAATCAGCTAGTTCCCAAATACTAATTTATTTTTTCTAACCACACTTAAGTTAGTATCAAATTCTGATATAACAATGTTAGTTACAGGAAATAACTTTACATTGAAATCACCTACTTAAGTTTTAACTTGTTACAACTCCTTAAGGATGCTTATTTTTCAATGTAGTGTAATTTGTACCAGTAATTCAGTAACTTTAATACAACCCAATGCAGCGTAACTGGATGGACAAGGCAGCAGCTAAGAAGGGCTTCAGCTCTGTGGAAGCCTTCATGACTCCTGCACTCATGCAGCCAAGTATAAAACCTGCAGCTAATTTAGATGGATAGAACTGCACAATATCTCAATGAACATATTTTCTGATCAGAAAGTGACAGTCTTTGAATATATTATCGACAGTAACAGTGAGGACACTCTATTGCTCTCCCTTGTGCTTGACGGGCTATGCCAGTTAACACGCCTGATTTCACATTCCGAAGCTCCTCTAACTTTCCAAATTGGGTAGGGTGGAAAATGCATTAACTGAGTCAGGTTATTCTGTTCACCCACCTGTTACGAAAAATAAAAATAAATACTGAACAGGCTGGGCAGAAAAAATTCACTAGCCAAGTTTTATCCTGTATCAGAAATAAATGAGTTCTCTCAGCTGTGTTATTTATGTTTAGAAGTTCTTCCATAACAATAATTTTTAGCTCTCTCTAGCCCACAAAAAGTAATCTAAAACTACACTTTCAATGTGAAAGCAGTCTTTAACCCTCAAGAGCTGGAATCCAAATTTAGGAGTGCCATATACCTTCCTTGAATTGCAACACAAACTCTAATTTTGAATATTAAGAATATTATAAAATGATTTGAATAAACACACTAAATGTGCAATACAAGAACTAAGGTTTTACTGAAACTTTGGGAACAATTTGTTTAACAAATCACTAATAAATTAACAGATGATCACATTTTAACCATTCCAGGCCTACTTCTGTATTTGATTTCTTGTGTGGCGTATTCTAAATTTGAACAGATACTGATGAAAACCACAGATGTTAGATGTGCAGAAAGCTATATTTTGGTATAAATCCAGACTTGACAAGAGCCAGAAAAACTGTACATTGAGATGCATGTTCATTCCTTAATGAATGAGCTTCTATAATGTCTACTCATAATTGCAAAATTTGCATTTCATTGAAGTAAAATGAACATCACATTAAGTTTCTGGAATTTTTTTTTATCCAGATATATTTCTTGTACTGCATCTTCACAACACTGGCTTAACCTATAATTACTAGTTTAACACATAGTAATTTCAGTGTCATTTGCCCTTCTGAAAATGTCTTAAAATGCAAATATACTTGCAAGAACAACATATATTTCCTGTCACATTTTATATTAATCATCACTAAGAGTAATAAAAACATCATATTAATAACTAGAAATAAGTTAAAGCTACAAGACTGTTTCGGGAAAGGACATGGATAGGATAGATAGGAAGATGTGGGGTCTTTGACGATAAGGAAGGATAATTAGAGATTATTAACATACTCCAATTTTCCTCCCCTCCAGTGAAATTCTTGTAGAAATAGGTCAAGTGAGATTGATTTTGCAGTGGCTTTGAGCTGTTTTCACACCACATGCCCATCTTTTTGAAGGGCATAAGTACAATCTAAGTGCTAAAAAAGTATTTACAGAGGGCAGAGTAAAGTAGATTTTTCAGAGATACACAGCTAAGCAAAGTAATCCATCGGTGCAACTGCAGCACATCTGCAGTACCAATTCAAGGAAGGTTGATGTCCCAACATGAATTGGGTGGAATATCTAATCCCCTAGCAAATATCTCTGCATATAGATACATTTGTTCCTACGCTACTTTATCCTTGGAAATTTTCTTAAAGACTTTCATAAAATTTGTCTCTACATTACTCCACATCAGAGAAAATATCTGACGAAATGACATGCAAGGAGTAAAGGAGAAGTTCAGGTAGACAATTTTCTCCAGAAGAATCAGGCTATTTGGGTCAGAATAATCAACTTCACAAATACAGAGTGACAAACAAGTCTAAGAGAAAATTTGTTTTCACGAAATTACATGTGAGGCATGCTGCAGAGAAAAAGGCAAAAACTTTTCTTTAGCTGCACTTAAAGAGTCCTTAGAACATATGAAGTTATTTATTTCTGCATTTTTTAGCTGAATACTGCGTTCAGTTATGGCCATTGCATTTAAAGACTGATACAAACAAATTGGAGACAGTCCAAGAAAAGCACTAGAAAGAATCACAGCTTTAGAAAATAGGATCTCTCTTATAGATTGCATAATTAGAGTTATTCATAACAAGATGAAAGAGCAATAGGGAAGATACTGATACTCAAAAATATGAAGAGGCCAGAAAGGAAAGGAATATATTATGTTTTCAGTGACCACAGTGAGTAGTTCAAAAACCTGACGAGGTTAAGAAGATTCAAATTAGATGATGAATGGGGAAAAAAAAAAGCCAAACAAATTCTAACTTTACAAAGCTATTTAAATTTCCTAAGAATAGAATAGATTTAACTGGACACGTTACTGAGGGCTTCAAGAGTGTGTTTTATTACCACCTTTAGCACATTTCATGCATGTTACTAATGCTGCTTTGGGATCATGAGCAACACTAGCTGGCCTCTTGAGGTCACCATATTGCTATGTTTCCTTAGTTTCAAGAGTTTAATAAAACAAGGTAACATCCCATTGGAGATAAATCCCACTCAGCTCCCACTTCAAAATAATCTCTTCCTAAGTAAGACAAACTATATGCAACTGGTTTTATTTTCTCCATAACTGCCTCAAAGAGAGCAAATAAACATATTCCTGATTTTTAAACAAAGAGAACAAAATAATTTCTTTGTGTGAGTTTCAACACACTGTATACTTTTAAACAGAATTTTGTACATTTACAATTTATAAAAACAAGACAGCTCTGCCTGAAATTATGAGCTGAAACTTAAATACTTGCCACAGCAATTTACCACACTAAAAAAATTGTCTAGTGATACAGCAGGGAGGAAAAGGCAACCAAGCAGAAGATAGAATAAATGTTTTGAAAACCTTCAGATATGGTCGAAAGAAGGATAGGAGGTTTACAGATAGGGTTTTGGAAACCACCTTTTGGGAGTTACGCTCCAGTTACAACTTTCTTTCACATAGTTGCCTTCCTATACTAGTGCTTAAAGGGCACAGCCAAAACAAAGACAAAGAACCTTTTGCCTGATTAAGGACACAAGAAGATTAAAGTAGTAATAATTAAAATCAGAGCCCTAACACTTATACACCTCATCTCATTTGGACTAATCAAAGTGACAGAATTAAACACTTGTTCCTGCAGTATCAATGATTAGGTGCATATATAAATTCTCAAAGTAAGTTCTGGTATAAATGTAAACTTTTGACAAGGTAACAAAGATGAGACTATAAATAGGCTTGAATGATCCATGCAATACTTGAGCTTGGAAAGATATATACTTCAAGGCTACTTTAAATATTTATGATTGATTTGCTCATTACAGCTTTATATGAATGGCTGTAAATATCAACAGAATGTTAATAAAAATTACACATTAAAATCTATTTGACTTGCATTTTCAAATATTGTTGTATGTAAACAGCCCCATTGCAATATAATATGTTGACTGGTTTTTGTTGCATTTGCTGAAAATCTAAGTACCAATAACTAACGTTTTCCAGCATCAGTGGTAGACTACTTAAGAATTCCTTGCATTATTCATGCATTCTATTTTCTTCTAAATTATATTTTGCTTAAAATGTTATTCTGAGCTCATTTTTTGCTTCATTAATACAAAGGACATATGATATGAAGTAACTTGCAGCATTTCTGCTAGAACATCTTGTTCATGTGCTTTCATCTTTTGTGCTTAATGGCCTCATCAGACTGAAGTACTCAAACCACTGTTCTAAATACTGTGTTCTCAGCAGTAGCTGTCAAACCTGGATTTAGTTGCACTAGAGTTAGGCAGAGTTTTGCACTGGTACCTGTAATTTACCTTCCCATAATTTTTAGTGCCAAAAATATACTCTCAAATTTCAGATGAAAGTCAGATTGATGTCTCTTGATGAAACCAAAAAGCTCAAGCATTATTTTTCCCAGTAGCTGTCTTTAAAATCATCACAAAATCAGAGGGGGCATTAAAACCTGCAGAGTTAATAATTTTACACAGTGTTACATAAAGCATTTTGGCTTTCAACATTAAAATCAAACTTGAAGAAAAGAATTTGACCAGAGGCACATAGGTATCTCGGGAACTTTGGTTGGGAGCATTTAAATACCTTCTTGTTTGTAGAAAATACTATGAGTGAGCACCCTGGGACACTGGCTGTGCCTATCCATGGTAAGGACACGTGAGACCCAGGCTGTGGATCAAAGACTTGGCAACAGATGCAAATTTAAAGAGTCCTAAGCCAGTCTACCTTCCAGCAGGGAAGGGAAGAGATGAAAGTGGCACGATAGGTTTAGAAATATTTGGTTTATAAACATCTTTGCTTCCCCACGCCTGGGTTCTAAATCGAGGAAACTTCTGAAAGCACTGGAAATCCTACATGTTACCGTGAGAGCTTGAGTTTTTAACTGAAATCCCTTCTATACTGTAAATTAGACTTACCTCACAAGGAAAAAACTAACACCTACTCCAAACTGTAGAAACACATTAATTTTTCTTACCACAGATATGCACTGCTCGTTGTACTTCAAAAACAATCTTTGTTTTCCAAACTCTATTTCTACTGTAATCATGATGGGTCTTCTCAAAGAATATCTATGATATAACTTAGAATCTTCTATCCATGGTCCCACTTCAGAGGACTTTATTATCTTTAAAAGGCATCAGAAAACGCCTATAAATTAACTTTTATTCAACTTCTTTTACTAGGTGAACTTCCTTGAAGGAGATTTACAGAACTGACACTATCCCTGTCCAGAGCGAGGATGAGTAAAAGTAATTTGGGGATGACAAAGTATTATTTGATAGGTTTGCACTTTGTCATCTTGATCTCTGTGATTGTTTAAACGTACCCAACAATGCCATTTGCAGGGAGCCATAACCGGTACACTTTGCCCTAATTAATTTTGTCATAATCTTACACACTGTTAGCTGACATTTTGTAACTTCCAGCCTTTTGACATAGTGTGCTGTAATGAATATAACCTTTAATATGTTACTTCCAGGGCAGTGAACACTACTGACTTCAGTACCTCTTCTGTTTGAACTTGTCAGCACGATGTAATCTATGAGAATACAACTCATCCTATGAAATGTTAAATTAATCACATCCATCGTCTACAAAGGACTGACTTAACATAAGATGCACACCAAAACACACTAGGTTGTAATGGACAATCCATAGCTAGTGGTGCTTTGTTTATTTAGTGTTACAATAAAAAATACCACATATTCAAACAGAAACATTGGAGGTTTGAACTTGGTGTCATTTTTTATAACATCCCATACGTCTTTAAGAACAGTTACTGCTTTGTCCTCTCTTGAAGCATAGCCAAGAAGGAATTTGTCACCTGCAAAGCAGCAGACAGCAAGAATGTAATTTGGGAATGGAGGTGAAAAAAAAGTATTAACTCTAGTTGATAAGGCAAGAAGAAAGGCGTGGGAAAATGACATGCAACCCAATATTTGCTGAAGAAAACTGTTGATTTCAGCCCTTTCTGAAAACAACCAGGGGGTTTCAACACATCATTTCTCATTTGTGTGAATTTCTGGTTGATTCTAAATAATTCTATCACTGCTTCCCCAAAGTATGCATCCTACAGCACAGCACAAGAAATTAATTTAGCCTCTGAAAATACAGAAATAATTTAATCTTCATCTTATAGTAATGCTTCCAAACCAAAAGGATTTATTTTCTCTTTAAACTCCATAAAACAAGTTTCTTTCTCTGTTCCTTAGAAGGGAAGACAGGTTGGAGTCTTGTGTGTATATATAATAGCACAGGCCTACTGTGGTTTCTTGAAGGCATACAACAGATTTTGGGAAATGCGGATGAAATAAAAGAATAACTATAAGAAAATAGTGCTTGAATGCAGATTCCCCAAAGGAATGTCACATAACATTAAAACTGATGTGCTCCTGTATGATAGCTAAGGGAAAAAAAGATTAAGGAAAGTAGTACATGGTATGACTCTGATTAATTCATATTGGCTTTCTGGGAGATTCAAAGGCAAAGACGCACACACAAAAATGCTAAATATGATGACATTAAAGCCTTTAATGGATTCAGGCGGAAAAAAAAAAATCTCAAAGGTTTTTTAAAAGTCCTACCAAATAGAAGTATATTCCCAGCAAAGAGTTTGGAAATCTGCCATGGTAGATACGGGTTAGTAAGTCAGAAATTTATGCAGGACGCAAAGCTAAGTTCCTTGCAAGTCAATATGTTAATCCTGAATTCAGTCCTCCCTTTAATAGTCACCTAGGGTGAAGTTCCTGTAAAACTGATATGATAGAAACTGCACAGTTAGACTGAATGACACTGGATTTTACCAACTAGAAGTCTGGAGGTATAGAGACTGGCATACATTAGGGAGTATTAATCTTGTGGTACAAATATTCTTTAGGGAGGCAAGAAAACAAAAATATGGTCTCTCGTTACACTTAATGACTCAGAGTTTGCTGAAAAGACAACAAATTATTTTTAAAAAAGCTATCTAAAACATGGCAAATTAGAAACAGTTTGACACACACAGGTAGTTACAAATGAAATTAAAAATAGTATTAGCAGCAGTAATGGTGAAATTAAGTTCTTTTCATATGTATATTTGTCTTGCCAATAAGAACAATAATTACATTTTTCCACACAGAAACTGTTTTTCACCCATTACTAGGGCACACACTGAAAACTACTTAACCCTACCTCTGGCTTGGTCAATAAAAGCAGCTTTTAATTATTTATGTCCCATGCAGCCCCAAAATTTCCTTTTACAGGTAGCAATAAAGATCATAATTGCACGAATAGAGTATGACGTTTGGAAAACTCTCACAGGCTGATTTATTTCACAATTAATTGGGTTTGAATTTGTTTTTCCTCTCACCTAGGGATTCCTTTGGAAATCTCAGACTGACCCTTGGATATGTAAAATACCTAGAATTTTTAAGGTAGCAAACACTGCCTTACTACCCAGGTGCCCAGCTTGCTTCTGTTCTTCCTGTGCACATTAAGACTTGGTTTTTAATACTGTTAAAAAAAGCTATTAGCAATATCACCAATGTAGCAATAGCCATGGTTTATAAAATAATGGATTCAAACACTTTCCAGAAAAAATCTCAGAAATTAAAGCTGTGAGAACACAAAGCTTGAAGACTGGCAGAAGTTACCCAAACCCACTTCCGTGAAAAGTCTGTAATGCAATGGGACATTAGGTGCTAGCAGAAGAGGCGCAAGACAAAGAACGCCGGTACCCAATGCGAGACCAAACTAAAATAATTACACGTTTCCCCGATAAGAGTTGTAGGGCAAAGCAATGCATTATAAAGCAATGCACAGCCCTGGGAAAACGTTGGCCTGGAAATAAATCTAAAAAAATCTAATTACTTGTTCTAAGCCTGTAGCATATCTGGCTAAGTAGTGGAAAACATCATAAGGGCACTCTCAAATTGAAAAATCTTATACTATATAATTTGTCTTCATTAACACATATCTATTATTTTGTAACGCATATCTAGTCTTTTGTTAACTATATATCCCTTTTGCATTTTCCAATGCTTCAACAGTATCAGGGTTTTCAATATCACACTGGAGTATTTAGTTTACTGGATTTTTTAATATTGTACACAACAACAGTAAATTGTTACATTTGTCAAATTTAAAACAATCAATTCAGCAATGACTTACTCTCCTGTGGTGAACTGAACTGTCTAAATCTTATTCTTGACCTTTACTTCTTGCTGTTTATATTATAGTAAACATATTTTTGCTGAGATTTTAACAATTAGATTTTTCTCAAATTAATAATTATTTCTGGTAACTCAGCAGCAGTCTGTTTTTGTACCCTCACTTTCTGGTGCTTCTTCTCACAGCTGAAGAGGCTCTGAAAATTTTTTTTTTTCCTTTATTCTGGTCTGATGAAACAGGCAGACTCAAACATTTACACAGAAAGTGTTATTTCTTATGCACTGGCTGTATTTCATGGCGTTGCAGGTTAGCTTGATCCCAAATATTTCATTTGTTCTTCAGGGGACTAGCTGCATCTCCCTAGGAGCTGTGTGCTTACCAAACATAATATGATGAAGTACTATTATGTTTCCTCATCTGGAAATTGACAACTTTTCCTACCACTGAAATGTACACTGCGCATTACAAATCCCTCCAAGAACCACAGGAAGGAAAGAACAAGTGTACAGGTCAAAAAGGCATGCTTTAGGAAACTTGGAAAGAATGAGTAATGTCATAAACAAAATAGGTTTACAACTGCCTCTGAGAACTACTTCATCAAATAGTTCTCCTCAGGGAAATAACAAAATTAACTACTGCTCTGGACTCAAAAAATCACCAAACATCCCTTTAAGAAACTGTTTTCCCAAATGTTTGTGGGGCTTTTTTTCTGTGAATGTTCCAGAGTGTCAGGAAAATACACATTTCCATTCATTAAAAGAACAATAAAATAATTTTGCAAGAATCTGCTCTTTCCTCTTGCTAAGTGTTAACATCTATTGAGAGGCTTAAATTGAGATGCAAATTTTAACAGATTTTTGTATTAACTCAGGTCCAAAAATTACAAAGAGAATGTCCTGGGGAACTCCTATAGAATGTAAACCAGATTCCATACAGTAAAATACACATTCTTATTCTTTTGACAGGCAATTTTCTTCAAGGCATGACTTCTGCAGACCCTTGTGAATCGCTGCTTTCTTTGGGGGATGAAAATATGCCTCCAGCAGGTTACAATAGTTAATCTAGTTACAGGTACAAGCTGGGGTTCGTTTTGTTCTGACTTTTGTATTGTTTTGTTCTTTTAAGAAAGCTTGTGCTTTGGAATTTCATTATATTGTACAGGTGAGAGCTGAAGTATTACTTGGATTAAAATTTTAAATACAGATGTTGTGGCTCCACTGCAGTAGTATCTAGTCTTGTATATGTATTAAGTAATCGCTATCCCAAATACATTTTATAATGTCTCACAAATTAACACCTGACCCTGTAAGGACTTCTTGACAGATCAGTCAAGATCAGCAGATCTTCAAATACTATGTAGAGATATATTTGGCTGATATAAGTAGCAAAACTGGAATCCAACTGGGCAAAAATTAAATAAAAAAGCTCTTATCCCACATTTTGCAGATGGGAAGCCACAGACACTTAACATTAAGAGAATATTAACTAATATTAACCTTTTTTTTTTCTTTAGACTGTGAGCAACTGTTTAACCTCATCTCTGTTCAACAACAATTCTCTTCACACTGATCATTAAAGTGGTCCAGTTAAACTCCATGAGGAAGACTGGCTGTAAAATTAAACACTGCTCCCTAGGGGTAAGTACAGTTTGCTCAAGGTCATATGAAATTATTAACAAAGGTGGCATTTTGAGACTTCTAGTTAAAATCTAGTGCCTTAAGCATCAGTTCTTTTATTTAAATAGCATTTTCATCCACAAATAGTTGTGAGTACTGAGAACTACTTGACCTAGACCTTACTATCCTAGGATGAAAGCAGGAAAAGCAGAATTCAAAAAGCAGGTTGTGTCTTTTAATTATAGCTATAACATGCACATATACACACACACATATGTCCTGTCCATCGTTACAGTCCTCCGTCTCTCCAGTCAAAGTGTATTCAAGTCTCTTGCTTCAATTTTGGACCATTTTGGTACTGTGGAAAGATATGTGGGTCTAGGCAGAACCAAAGGTGTCCATTTCATATTTGCAAACTCAAAACGGCTGAGCTGGGTATCCACTGCTGCACAACTCTCTCTAACGTTCTGCAGGCTACCGCTTGCATCCACACGTCTGCATTCCTTCGTGAGAACACAGCAGTTGACCATCTCCTTGGGCTTCTGCTGAGAGACTCCACTCACGTCTAGCACCATCCCAGAACACTGATGGGTCTGCAATGTACCACAGATACTGAACTTCCATATTGCTGATACGGAACCCTGCCATGCAAAGCAGGAAGAGTAAGAAATCACCATGACAGTGTCCAAGGCACATCATGGCTGTGACTGGGACAGGGAACTACCTGTCTTGAATTCTCATTTATCTACAAGAATTCCTCATCCTAGACAGAACTACCAAGATTCTAAGTGCAAGGACTAGGATGCAGCAGTTAGCCAAATAGAAACCTCTGTGCTCATCACTATTGGATTTCCTGAAGAGAACCAACAGTGCTTCAGGTAATCATTGCAGATTTTAACTTTAGCAGCTTTATTTGAAGTTTGATGATAGCTGAACTTATTCACCCTAATTACTAGTAAAAGGTATTACAACTGTTGGGAGAAGCAAAACAATTTACTGTAGTTGCAATTGTCAGAAATTTCACAAAATACCACCATCCAGCTATTCCATGTAAATGAGTACTTGTTCTTCAGGACATTCTTTAAATACTTGTATGCTTGAGGACAATTTTTCCATTAAATTTGAACATAACACATCAGAATCAAAATCCAAATCAGAGAGGCTTATTAGCTGACCTGAAATAATGGACATAGTCACAACACAGGGGATCTACAAAGTGTAGTAGGTTGCTAAAGAATACTAATGAGCAAGTTCTTCCCAATACTTTCTTAGTGCTAAGAGAATGAGGGAGGACTTTCACCATAACTTATCTCTGGTGATATCTAAGCTAATTTAAGATTATGATTTTAATAGCAACAGTTGAAGTCTAACACAAAAGCTTTTCCTTGTGCTATACACCCTCCTATACCTGAGCAGAACTTGCAATTTCTGCAGCTCCATTTTGGGCTAATTTTTAGCATCCAAATTTAAGATTGCAGTGTGTGCAGATGTTTCACAGAATATAAGATTCCCACCCAGTTAATCTTCTGATCAGGTTCTGAAGATGAGATTTTGTATGCCAAGCTACATATTTTGTCCTTCTTTGCATTCAGCATGTCCATAACAGAATAAAATACAGTCACGATACCACTACTTACTAACTCTAAATATCACACAAACTGGAGTTTTGCTTATCAGGAAAATAGTGGTCTCAGCACTTGAAACTCCACGAGCCAAAATCCCAGGATTAAAAGTTAATATTGCATTTAGCTATTTCTGTTTCAGGCCCTCAGTTTCATGATGACTCATGTACTGGACCGAGCCCTGAATCAATGTTATCAAATTCAAAAGCACCTTCAAAAGCACACATGTGGGCGTGACAGATGGTGAGTAAACCTTTATTTTCTTGGCACTCTCCTGGCATTAAACCAGCTGGAGACATTTGCAAATTTTGGATGGTAAATCGTTGGAAGGGCAGACATTCTCATCACTTCTGTGTTGCTCAGAATCTGCAGGTGCACCAGTATTTCAAACAAATCTGGCTTTAAATTTCTACTTGCAACACTGCATCTAACAGTTCTATATGGAACCTTTACCTGTTTCCTTTCCTCCCAGTACAGTCCACTGGTGCCAAGTATACCTTCCAGCTCTGTGTTGCAGTGCAGTTCCTACAGGACAGTCGTGGCATGGAGCTGATTACCTGGAGAGGCTGTGCACTCTCCCTCCCGGGGGCTTTGAAAGACCAACAGGATAAAAACCTGAGGAACCTGGTCTGACCTGAGAGCTGATTCTGCTGCTCACAGCAGGATGGAGCACAGACGCACCGAGGTCCCTTGCCTCCTGCATTGCCCTGTGGTCACTGCGCCACACAGCGACTGCACAGGTGTGCAGGAGTTGCCATTGCTGACAGTTTTCTCAAGGTTGTGCCAGAAAGTCTCCAAATCCTCTCTCGACTCTGATGTCATGGATCCCTAATATAACACCAATCTATCAAATGCTTTTTCTCCTTATATCTCCGTATTTTATCAGAACTTGGTCAGCTCCAAGTCAGTTTTCTGAATCACTATTGCAAAAATAAAGAGTACTTTAAATTGTATGCCTGATTTCATTAGTCTTGAACCTGACGTGCTTTTCTTTTTAGTTCTCTCATAACTTCTCCTGCTTCCTATATTTCAGGACCTTTCCCCACAACAGCAAGAAACAAAGTGCCCTTCAGTGTATGAAGAACAGATAGCTGACATCCCAGTGTCAGCTTACCCCAAGCTCAGTGGCATAAAACTACTTTTCTTTTAAGTAGCTTTAGCTAGCCTTTCTTGCCATATTTCTTATTTTCAGATGAGTCAGGCTTTTCTCTGTATCCCATTTCTCACAGTTAATTGAGGCACTTCCAAGAACAGAATTATGTATTCCCTGTTGTTTCATTTGGCCTAATTACTGTCTTTTTCATCAAACCCACAGATAAGAGCAGTTTAAGCTGTCCGTGCCAATTATGGACACCATGAATCCTGACTTGAGCAACCTGGTCTACTGGAAGGTGTCCCTGCCCAGGGCAGCTGGAACAAGATGGTCTTTAAGGTCCCTTCGAACTCAAACTCTTCTACAATTCTATGATTCACTAATAAAAAAACACTTAATCATATTCTAATGAGCCATCACAGCAGATGATAATCCTCACTGGTTTTGGATTCTCCATGCAGAGCTTCTCCTACTCTTTTCTTTTTAGTGGTTTAGAGACAATTTCTCTGCTGGCAAAAATCAATCTCTTGAATATATATGTTGAGTAGAGTTCCTATTTTTTTGCCTCATATGGGAAATATATAGAAAGGATAGAAGATCATTTTGTCCTGCTTGGAAAGAAACAATTGCATACCACTGTCTACCAGCTGAGTAAGTCTGGGAGAAAATGTCAGAGCTGGCAAAGAACTTGCTAAGTGCAACTTTCATTGATGAAATTTTTTGCTGTTAATCGGCAGTAGCCTGGGAATATATGTGCTCGGTTATTTGTAAAATAGCTTACTTTCAGATCTGTATGAACAGGAACATTGTGAGACCTTCAGATGTCTAGCTGTCATGTTGTACTTGACACAGAGCAAATATACTTAAAGCAAAAATTGGATATCCTTATGATTATCAGAATAAATTTGTTCATGTTTTTTTTTTAACTAGGGAGGAAACTTTCCTGGGCTGAATTGAGGATATAGTTAAGCATATCTTATCCATCTAATCATCCACTCATCACAACTATTTCTCTCCAATATAGGGAGAAGAATATTGTGGGGAGCCATGTCAAAGGCTTTACAGAAGTCCATATAAGTGACATCTGTAGCCCTTCCTTTCTCCACTGATGTAGTCACCCCATCACAGAAGGTCACTGGGTTGGTCAGGCAGGACTTGCCCTTGGTGAA